>WYDI02015270.1:0-27586 GCA_009867235.2 Psittacus erithacus
TCCCTGCCCATGGCAGGGGGGTTGGAACTTGATGATCTTAAGGTCCTTTCCAACCCTAACTAATCTATGATTCTATGAAAATGACTACTGTCCATCCCACATTTGTAATAGGAAAATAAAGAACACCAAAGTATTTCTCTGAAATCTAGTTATTGTACAAAAAACATGAATCTGTGCAACAGCAGAAATCCAACAGATGTTTCAACATCAGGATAAAAACAAGAGACAGCACTGAATTTTGTTAATGCTGTTTTTACTTACATGGTACAAAGCAGTTTCTGGTCCAGGTGTGCCCATGACTTCTTGTCTTAATGCATCCATTTGTAAACTAGGCAACAGTGAGTAATGACTTGGACTACTACTCTTGTCTCCCTTCTTTTTGGACTTTTTCCCAGTATCTTTTTTGCTATTCCTCTGAAACATGTAGTCTTCTTGACCTATTTTCTCATTGCTCATATAGCGAAGCAATGAATTTTCTGTTGAAAGAAAAATAATGCAAAATATCATTGCGAATTGTTGTATGTATGTCAATCCTGCTTCCAAAATACATAATATTCTTGCTAAGATCTAGTGACAGGTTTAGCTTTTCCAGACTAGTTCATTAACAAAACCCATTTGCTTCTTTGGTCTGTATATAATAAGAAAGCAATTTTTTGGCATGGAAAATTCATCATTCTTCTAGTTTTCTGGTATCTTTGAAAATAAAAGGAACAGAATATGAAAGAAACGCCTCATCAATAAATTTCATCTTGGAGTGTTCAAAAAATGAGCAATGATACACTTATGATCATAATATCTGTAATCATTCTTTTAAACAAGATTCTATTGAATACAAATGACTATGGTGCCATACATTTAAAAGTAGTTTGCTTTGAACATTCATTTGAGATCATTCACTGTGTCATCCATACTTTCCCTGAATACTCTTCCAGTATCTACCATCGTGTAGCTCAGGGACATCCTGAGCCAGAAGCAATGTTTGTGAGTTAGGAAACCTCAGCAGATTTGTCTTTCATGAAGTTGTCTGGTCTTTCTTTGTATGAAACGTGAACTTTCAGCATCCACAACCTCCTGTGGCAAGATATTCCTAAGCCTGAATCCAAAGTGCACACAGAGCTAGCTCTTTTTCTTTTCAACCAGCACTCGATAAAGACATTTGATGTCTCTTGGGTCTTGTTTCAGGAAAAATAGACAAACCTATTACCTTACTTCACACAAGATTTTTATGAATTTTAATTTTGTCCTGCCTAACTTCTCCCAGACTGATAATGGCCAGCCTACTGAATTGACCCCACTCCATAAACCTTATCGTTGTTGTCTCCTGAACTTTCTTCAATTCTACTGTATTTTTCTGAAGAGATGAAGAGACCGGAACTGCACACACACCCAGCATGAGCAAGAACTTACACAGTAGCTTAAGAAAATTTCTTAATTTGTCTTGTATTCTTTTCCTAGAAATTCCTAACAGTTTTTCTTTTTTTCTCTTTTTTTTTTTTTTTTCCTCCTTACTGAACATTTTGTTAATATTTTTATAGAAATGTCAATTATTACTGTAACATTTCATTTTTGGGAGATAATAGCCACCTCAGAGGTTATCATTTTGAATGTGAAGTTACATATCTGAGCCTCACAAACCAGAATTTTGAAGAACTTATCCTTGACGATTTTGAGGTGAATCTAGAATTGCTCTAGAATATTTTTGATGCAAAAAGAACTCATGAAGACAGCAAAATGTGAGATATAATTCTCATTTAAGCATAACAATATTTATCGGTAATAACCATACATTTGTCCGCTAGCATTACAAAATTAAGGCCACTTTCAAAATGGACTGGATAATACAGCTAAATCAATTAAATGCCAATACAGAGTTAAGGCAAACTGCAGAGCTTTGCAGTCATGATTTTCTTTAGCCTGACTGAGCAACCTCCTCAATCCTAGTAGAGGCTCTACAAAAAATTAAGTATACATAATGAAAGAACCCCAAACAGGTTCACAAAAATATGTATCTAAGCAAGCAGCAAAATGAGGTTGAAATATATAGGTTAAAGCATGATAAAACCCATAATGCCTTGTACAAGATGTGTGTTCAGATCACTTACCTCTCCTACTCTCTCTTTTTATTTTATTGGGGTCTTCATAATCCCCCACCCAGTTATATTCTACTGGCATAGAAATAGGCCTTAGTTTCCCTGGAAACAGAGGAAAAAATTGAGATCATGCACCATACGGCAGCATTAAACTAACATTCTTTAGGAGAAGGAACAAATTATGTGCTAAACTGCGATTCTGCAGGGTTGCTTACGAAAAAGGATCCGGCATCGCCTCTGAATAAGAGGCTAAGATAGAAGTTCTGTTTGCTTTACCAGGCAAGAAGCAGCTAAGTATTTAATGGATTTTTTTTTTTTTTAAGTTTAGAACATAAATCCAGTGCCCTACAAATTCATCGTCAGACTGACAACTGAGACTGAAAAATGCATTCAAGTTGCTTTAGTTTTCACTGAACAATATCTATTTATTATTCTGGAAGCCCCTGGCACACACATGAAGAGAACTGTTTTAAAGCGTATGTGAATTGTTAGCAACAGAAACGTGTCCACGTCACTAAAGTACCTTCAAAATAGCATCTTTGCTGTGGGCTTAAAAGATCCATCAGCGACTGAGTAAGAAAGGAAGCAGAAAACCTCTATGTGTAATTTCTTTTGTAGGATTTCACTCACAGAAAGCAAAGTACATTACTGTTGGTAAATTCATTTTGGTTTCAGACAGCAAGAGACAGAAAAGCTCTTGTATGTTTAAAATTTTCATTTGGAAGCCGCTGAACTGATTTTGTAAGTTTATGTGCACTATGATTTCTGCTTAAGGATTCCACAAATAGAGTTGGAAATTCAGTGAAAGTGTGGTATGCAACTTAGTGGGGTTACTTAAAGTGGTCTGAAGTTTTTAGCAAGTTAAATAGTATATTGAAAGGAATCACAGAGTAGCATAGCATATGGCACAGTATCTGGCAGCCTTGAAACAAAATGTTTTCACAACAAGGTCAGCCTTTGCCCTTTTTTGAATCAATCTATTGATAACAAGACTGAAAAGTGGGAAAATAATTTGTTTTTAAAAGTAGCAGAGCTTAAAGTAAAACATTAAAAATTTTGCTAATTATTTTAGTAGAAAACCCCTACATAAAAGTGACTGGTCTTATTCCATGTTTTTGAGGTAAATCCATGATACACTGAAAAAGAATACAAATTTTCAGACATGTCTGTTGACCTGTTGAAGTATGGCATTCATGGGAAATACACCGATACCCTGCAGGCAGCACAATGCTAAAAGGTTGTATTGTCTTTTTAAATAATTGACAAAAAAGTTGTACATTCTGTTCAGACCACAGCATCAGGTCACAAATACATCACTGCTCAGGAAATACAATATATATATTTAACTTTTTATTTATAATTTATTTTACTATTTGTGGACACATTTAAGCCTGATTGAAGCAGTGAGATTTAGAGCACACAGTTAAGAAGTAATTTCCAAAGTGGGGATGTATTCAGCTCATATTAACTTGATCAGAAGTAACTTTCCAATGTTACCTTTTTCTAGAAATACAACATTCTTTGTGAGGCTGAGCTCAAAGTATCTTACTGAAAGGATCTGCACACTTAAAAAAGGTACAAATGCCATAAAATCATGTGAAGTCTGATTGTTACCAAAAGCTAAAGTCAAAACAAATTTTCTACAAAATCTCTAGCTGTTCAAGGTGCATGTTTTTTGTAGCTGACAGTAAATCCAAAATGATCAAGTTTGTTTCTTTCCTTAAACTCAAGTTTCATTCCCCTGCTACCTCTGCTCATCTCCTTCTTGTTAATCCCCGTGGATTCCCTAAATCTGTTTTCCCAGATGACTACACACAGGAAAATTTCTTCCCTTGAATGTGAACAGAAGCTTTCTGAGGTAGCAATTATACAACAGCTGGAATTATAGTAACAATTATACAACATGAAAGAAAGATCTCCCTGTTAACATTACCAAAAAATGTCAAAAGATTCCAATAAATCATGGAGAGTCCTATTAACCTCCCACAAAGGAGGACTGAGAAATAATTAAAAAAAAAATTAACACCACTACAAAATTAATGAGTATGTGTTGAAAATAATTATCTCTTTAGGCCTTGGAACACTGTTTGACCTTCTTTAGTGGGTCACCACAAGCCATAAGAGCGTTATTGTAATTTTCCACATTTCCGTGAAATCCTAAAGTCATGCCTAGCCGCAAATCTTATGCTAACAAATGCCATGTGGGAAACTTCAATGCTGAAATGACAATTTTTAGAAAACACACTTAAAAGAAAGTGGACTCAGTGGTGTGAATTCATTAAAAAAGAAGTGAGATCAGAAGTGAAAGGCTGTACAAAAAAATGTGTCAAATAATGACTGATTTTCAGTGCAGTCTTTGATCCATGTATTTATAACCCTTTCTGCTAATAGAAGAAAAGGCTAAAAGAGCTAACTTGTAACGGAATAATGGATTCAGCAGTCCTTGAAGAAGCAATGTGTTCTTTTCACTCTACACTACCAGTATCAAAATTTAACATCTGGAACAGAGAGTACATATCTCTTAATGGAAAGGACTGCATCCACCAATTGTAGTAGTTGAAAAACTGGAGTAATAAAATTGACATATCCACTTTGAAAACTTAGCAGATATTTTGCACTCTATGGGCATGGTCAGAAGGCACTTGAAATCCCTTTGAAATCAAAAGGATAATGAGGATTTGCAGCAGGATTGTGTAGTTGTGCAGTGTTGTGTGACTACATTCCTCTAGGCCCTCAGGATACTTTACACACCTCTAGCTCCATTTATATGAAGGTTCCTAAGTGAATTTGCAGCTTGTCTGCATGATGCACTAAATCTATGCTTCCTCATAAATTAAGTCTATTTTTTTTCTCAAAAGGATATGATGTCAGGATTACTATAACAACTCCAGCATACAGCTGGTATTTCAATTTAAAAATTGAAACAACATAGCAAGAAGGGTGAAAAAATGTTCAAGTGTGTGCTCAGCTAATACCACAGTAGTCAAAATATCTTTTTTAAAAATGAGATTTCCCCTTCAATTTCTTTTATATCCTAACAACTCTATGAGTGCACAATTTTATACTTGGCAACAAAAAACCAATTTTCTCAGTACAAAGTTGAAACAACTTACAATACTAGCTAAAGAAAGACTTCTAACAGATTCAAAAAGAAAATAACCTGGATGATCAAGGTCTGAGGAGTAGAACTCTCATCAGAATTTGCATGAGTTGTCACCCTAAATAAGTCAAAATCCCAAATGTGGAAGTAGCATGAATGCACGTGCATGTTTCACTATCATAGCAAGCAATTCATCTTTTCTTGCACACAACAAGCTTGTAGGCTGAACATGGACTAAAGTGGTACAGAATTGTTAGCAAAATCATACTCACTGAAAAGATTTTCATTCTTAAAAACAGAAGCAGATGCACAAAAATCCTAAAGTCAATAAATGGTGATTATCTTTATTAGATCAATGCCATACCATATGTTGGTGTGCTCTCTCTCCTTCCAGGACCACTTGTTCTTCCTTTCTCATATTCATAGCAGTAAAGAACTGCATCTTCTTCAACCACATTAAAGCGTTTCCGATATTCCTGGTCAAGAAATGAGTTTGGAGATTCGGATCCTGTATGAACCGGCTTGCCCACTATATGTCTGCCAACATCATCACATGGGAGATTTCCCTTTTCATCCCTTTAATAAACAAGAGTGGTTTTTAATGGATTGGGATATGACATTTGCTTTTTTTTTCTATGAATATTTCAACAAACTGTGAATATGTCAATATTTAATACAAATAGGAAACAGGTATCATCAACCAGGACAAAATATAAACTACTAAAGGCATCAAATAATAGAGCAAGCTGTGCCTGGGATAGGAGCACTCTCTGTGCATTAGATGAAGCTGGCCTCAGTAAACCTGCTGGTAGGACTGTGCCTGGAGATGGCTGCAATAGATCTAATAAGACAGTAATTTCTGGGCAGCAAAATGAGCGAGAGGCAGCTGAAACAGAAGCTGGAGTCTCATGCCCTTGTTGGGCATGAGGCCTTGTTGGGCTTCTGCCCCTCTGGACTGCCACGTAAGTTCCAAGCTACCTGTGTGCTGACCCATACTTCCCTTAGCTCCCTGAGGCTCCATTTAAGGATGAAGCAAAGCCTCCTTATGGGATCCAGGCAGCCACGGAGGATGAGGAAGGGCTCTCCTGCCTTGGCTGCAACAGCACAGCACCACATCTCCCCAGTGACCACTTTGCCAGGCTGCTTTCCCAGGGTAGGGATGCTGTTGGCTTAGCAAGGGGCTGGTGCAGCCCCACTGGGGTTGTGAGACCATCTCCGGTCATAGAAAGACTTTCTGTAGTGACAGTGCCGGGGGATCCTGGCAGGCAACATTATAGAGACCGACACAAACCAGCCAGATGCCAATTGATGCTATAGCTACCATCAAAGGCTGGAACAAGGAATTCTATGCGATAAGGCGGGTAGCCTGAGCTGGAGAGATCTTTATGGCAAGCATGGAGAGAAGTGCAGAGCCACCACGCAAACACCCTTTGCCACAGGCCTCTGGAGATGAGGGCTTCAGTTCTCACTCCTGAAGGTATTCAACAAATCTGAGCAGTCACTTACGACTAGCACGCATAAGTAACTGGCACACGGAAAGTGTCATTCCCTCTTTCTCATGCCATCCTTGTGCTGTTATGTCAGCAGCTGTACTATCTGTGGATATAGTCACCTAGGCAGCATGGCTTCAGACTTTTACAGTTTACAATAAAGTATCAAGCCTTTTACTCCATTCCAGTAACAAAAGGAGAGTTTGTTTGGTTGTCTGGGGTTTTTTATTTTATTTTCTTTTTCCTTTGGAACAAACAGCAACAACAGAGAAACAGATGCTAAACAGTTTGATAAGGCCCAGTATCAAGACATGCTTAAATATAGTTAATCATAGACAAAATAAACTGATGAAATGCCAAAACAGTTTATTCAGAAACACTGTATACTGTGTGACAGGTTTGTGAAATGAAGTATAGTCCATCAGGATTAAGCTGATAAAAAAAATCCAAATGTACAAAGCTTAATCTCTCTGTAAGATTATAGCTTGTACTAACATGTATTAGAAGATTTAATCGGAGTTGGTCTAAGGTAGTACATTATAATCATTGTGTAAGAAATGTTATTTATAAATAATCAAAATATATTTTGAAGACCTCAGTTTCTACAACCTAACTCAAAAGGTGCTGAGCAACTGATATTCACTAAAAATACTTAAAAAAAGAGGACACACTTCTTATCAAATTAAATTATTTTTGTGGTGATAAACATGATCAGTAGCAGTACAAAGACACTATTTCTTTTGAGACAGTTTCAGTTTTAGGACCAATGGGTCTTTACCATACAACTACTGCATAGAAACAGAAAGCTAAGACTATGTTTTGGTTGGGGTTTCTTTTTCCAGCTTTTTTACAATAATGGGTTAGAATAAAAGAGTAGATTTTTTTTTTTGTGTGTGTGTGGATTGTCTATAAAAAGTCCTCAAAATATTTACATAGGCACAGCAAATTACTCTTATCAGAGAGCCAAAAGGCACATTCAATTTCTATGAACAATTTGAGTGTCATGACTGATGATGTTTTTATTTAATTAGAAGAAATAAAATTAGTGAACTAGACAATGTACTCTGTTTGTCTCTTTGTCACATTAAGAGAGATACTAGAGTAACTCTGTCAACAAGTTCAACTGTGTTATATGTGTCATATTTAAAATAAAATGGCAATTTTTTTTCCCAAGAAATAAAATCAAGCCAGGTAAAGATGAGTCAGTGATGAGGAAGAAATGGCTTCACAAAAGGCTTCTGACAACAAGTATGTCATGAAACAAAATTCACTCTTTTGCCCTGCAAGGTTTTTTGTATCTCTGAAGAGTAAGAATTTATTATGAAATCACAACTTCTCCTCCCTATTAGGCAGTTTAGTTTGCCATATACCTCACTCCTGGATAACTGCCAGGGAAGTCTTGTCAGTATCAGCTCATACATCTTTTTAATTGGCTAGAAGAGTTGCTGATAAAGTCTAAGAAAAACTCAGCTAAAAGGAACTCAGCTACAAGAAAGGATATACCGCCCTACAACCCTTCCAAGAAAGTTAACTAAAAGAAAAGCAAGAAGTAATTTGAAAATACATTGACTGGATATATGATAGCCTGTGTCTAAGAATATGGAAGCTTTAAGAATACTGATTTCTCTAAAACGCGTTCCTAGACCTCTGGGAAGCTACTTCCATAATATTTATAGGCCATAATTCTCTCAAGAGTTTTAGAAAACCAACATCTGTTTACCTTACGGACTTATATTGACTCATTTGAGGTCATATGAGGGTAGGGTGAAGAATCTGAAGGAAGATATGCTGATTTTCTGGCTTAGCAAGCCCAGAGACCTGGGAAAGATGAAAATACCCATGCCAGGCAGCAGGTCAGAGTAGCCTCTATATTTACAGGGAACAGCATGGTCACTGCGGAGTCTTGCAGAGTAGAAACACTAAAACACAATACTGAAATTTGCTCTAAGACTAAGAAATCAACTATATCTAGAAAACACTATAGCAGAACAGAACTGTGTTGTGCTTGAAGTTGCAAGTTGCTTGTTCTTAGCTTACCCTCCCTTGTTGCATCATGGTCATTAGGAGAGGGGATAGATAGGAGTTCTTTCCCTAATTTATAGGTTCAGGCTTTCAGATAATTTTTGCTCTTCTAAAATATGATTAAACTGTTACAGACAATAGATTAGCCCATATTTGAGAAAATGGGGTACAGAACCTTTTTTTTCTAAAGGCTACTGTCTGTTTTGCAAACAAGGCACTGATTCACACTGACACACACATACAAAACATGTCTACTCTTAATAACCAGTTCACCTGCAAAATGAAGTATTACCTGCCAAATCCTGCAGGGCAGGCTGATAAACAGGTAGGAACAGAACGGTCAGTTACTTTACAAATAGTTTCTTGCATTGAATTATACCTGAAGTGATCTTGTTTACCTTGGAACATAAGGTTCTGTTGGAGGTGGGGGTATGTAGAGATCCTGAAGGGCAGAGCTATCTCTTTTTGTGGGTGTGCTGATAGTGCTGGATGGTGTAGCAACACTGCTTGTAGGACTTCTAGGAATAAGAGGCTGGTTCAAAAGAGAGAAATAATCAAGATTATCCTTATATATAAGACATTTTTATTTGCAAAACATTCTGTAGTTCAGAAAGTTAAAGAAATAATGGCTCTAATATTTTATGTGCTTTTAAACTGACTGAAAAAACCACTCATGCTAAGGAGACAGATCTATGAATGGGCACGTATCGTGCTTATAAAATTGACTCCTCTGATTACATCTTTTTTCTCTTTTGCACAGCAAGATTATTGCCAATGCCCACAAAAATAGTAATCAGTAGAGCCATTGGTAAAATTTTAATGAGTAAATAACATCCAGCAAATCCCTCAATTAAACTAATATTGTAAAGAAAAAGTCTAGTGTTTACAGTAAAAGGTGCATAAGTGGGCATTAAATTGAATGTCATCTCCCCCATCTGCTCTACAGCTTAAGAATTAACTGTAAGAGCTTCAGTTTATGTCTGCAGATGCTGTAAAATCAGGTACTGCATTCTCAGAACACACATGCTATGAGACAGAATAAACTAGAGATTATTATTATTATTATTATTATTTACTCCCCTGGGCACACGCCTTACAAGGTACCGTTTACTCACAGGTAAATAAACTGCACAGCCCTCGCAGAATAATCATGCATTCTGGCTAACATTCCTGGTAATAGAGACATCATCTCTCATAATTAGAAGCCCCTTTTTATTCCTCAGCTTCAGTATCTTGGCTAGTTAAATAACAGCCAGACACTTGAAGTCTTTATAAAATCACTGTAGGGCTAGAAATTACAGCAAGATTTTCTAACAGTCTTTATACAGATGCAGAGAAAGGAAATGAGAAGAAAACTTTGATTGCTTTGGTGTACTTAATAACATGTCTGCCTAATAACAAAAGCCTTATGTTGCTTGCCTTGTGTGATAGCTATGCCCAAGCAGAAGAAAAAAATGGCAAAACAGCAGGTGCAACAGTATCTTCATATAGCATAAAAATAGTATAATATTAAACAAATGTTGAGTTTTGCTTTGAAAGAGTTCTTTCCCCTCCAACTTCTCAGAATTGAACTTCTTAAAGAAAGAAGTGTTGGGATTAAAGAGAGTTCATCATACCTATAATTTCTGACCTGAATAACTATTGGAGGACACAAACATTTCTCCTTGATGACACAGGAGTTTTAAATACTGACTGCACGGATGTGTAGAAAGATCCTTCTATCAGCACTATTAAGAATGTTTTATGACAGACAAATAGGGCATTTCTGTGCTGAATAATCAGTTACCATTTTCTAGGTGTTAATCTTGACACTGTAGCATTATGCCCATACTGGCATATAGCATTGTACTATAGATGTACATGCATTATATGTAGCATTATACTATATGTATAATGTAGCATTATACTATACTGCAGAAAACCCCAAAAGTTCAACATCAGGAGTTTTTTCATAATGTTGGCCTTTTATCACTTTTAAGCTAGTGATGAGCCATTCAAATTTTATGCTTATCAAGCAAAGCCCCCACCATTGCATTACCTTTTATTCAGCCTGTATGTAAGAATAATGCATGACACCTCATCCTTAGCCAATTACTGCCTTGTTCTAGGAACAGAGCTGTGTCACATGTTACTTACCTCAAACATAATAAAATGCATGCTTAAAATTTTCCTATTAAAGGTTTGCAAGACCACCTTTAGAGCAATACAAACTGACACAAGTTTTATTTTTTTGAATGTCAGGAAACCACCTTCTGTAAACAATGATGCTGCTAAATTCTTTCCTTGCTCATTAGAGTTAATGTGAGTATTCTGTAGCCAGGCCAATGAAAGACAGCCAGTATTTACGGGAAGAGGGGGAGAAAGACACACACACACACACAACCAGACAGGTAAAAGACTTCACAACCACTAAAAACAAGGAGACAGAAGTCTGCAAAAATAAGAATAAAGCTGGATAAAAAATAAAATCTATAAAATCTTTCAGAAAACCAAGAATTTTATCCTTTAAATTTTAATCTGTGACACTGTAGCCACAGGCATCCTTGACCCACCTGCTAATACAACACTGGTTATTTCCTTTCTGATACCTTGCACTTCTGTGACAAGTACACTCTGGGCCTTGCTAGGTAGCCTGTGGAATAAATTGTCATTCTAAGCAAAAAATAATTTTGTGGCCTAGACCCTGTTTACACCCGTTATGCCGAGGCTGTTGCTGTTCATGGCTCATACTGGCAGAGACACTGAGAGGAAGACAAGAAGTGCGCTTCTCCACTTTGAGGAAGAACACAGCCTTTTAATTTACCTGTATGAAAAGGTAGATAAAAGGAAAGGGGGCCCCAGAAACTAGACTGGTGGCAACCAATCAGCTTATGGTGTATGTCACATGAGGAAAATCATGCTCAACATGACAGAGATCTGGACTTACAACAACTTCATGAGACTCTAGTGGTCCTGACCAGCTCCTGGAAGGCTAGAGGACCCAGGTAAAGAATTTCCCTTACATTGCAGACTAGGATTAACTATTTAAATTGGTTGGGCTCAATGATCTTAACGATGAGTCCAATCGGAAGAAACGTTATTCGGTGTACCACAGGAAACCACAAGTTATTCAGCTACCTGAAGGTAAAAGGGTTCCCTTGAACTGGTCCCATGTCTGACACTTTCAGAAATTACAGTGCAATTGGTGACAGTTTGAAAGACTGTGGTGTCTCACAGGATGGCAATGTGGGTATAACTTCCCACGGCACCTGGAGCTCTCAAGGGCATAGAAATTGTAATAAAGTCTAGTGGAAGCATAATCCTTCAGGACTGTCTCAAAACTAGGATTTCTTCATCTTTTCCATAATTGTGTCATATTGCCAGTCAGCTCTCCAGCTTATTTCCACAAAAACAGAAAAGCTGTGTTACCAGAAAAAAAGAGAGAATCCAAATTTAAAAATAGGTCACCACTTTTTCTTTTTTTTTTTTTTTTAATAAATATATTTATCACCACTTCACCAGTAAATAGGTAGCTCAGTAAGAACTGTTACATGCTAAAAGTATTCAAATGGTCCCTTATGGTAATAGCTCAACACACTGAAGGCAAGGTAACTACCACCTAGTTCTTTAGGAGTTCAGCTTTCATTTTATAGATAACTAAAAAGTCTTCAGACTCTTCTGGCTGAAAAGACAGCCTTAACAATATGGCCTGCAGGTACAGTGCATCTACGTGGCTTTTTGCATTGCATTTTAGAAAGACCACAACTGTTCAGTTCCAGTCAATCTCTGCACCTGCAAGTAAATCGGCCATGCAGCTCTCTAGTTCAATGGCAGCCATTCAGTGGACCATACATAGGCACGTTAAACAGAAAAACACATGGATATTGACTGAAGTATTTCTGAATTGAATGCCTTGGAGATCAGTTCTATCACTGAGTTAATTCTCTTCCAATGGCTAGAGCTTTTTCCTGCTGCAGTCCCTTTTGGTAGGCTGTCCAGGGCAAGTGAGATTGCTGAAACAGCAATAAAATGAAAAAGTTTTCAGGTCCTAAAAGTTAAATACTTGACCCATGGGAACAGCTTGTCAGAGAAGGTTCAGAAGTTACGTATTAAAACTGGAATAGCCTTAAGAATGTAATGCTACAGACCCCCTTCATCAGTCTTAGCACACAATGACAGCTACAAAATCCTTATTTCAATATATTTTGGAGTACTATTTCTCAAACATGTTGGACGCACCATCCTCCTTTAGGATCATTAGTCTTTATGGTCTCTTTCCCACACTGTCAGTTGGCCAGGAAACAGATAACCAATCATCTTTACTCACAGCAGCTCAGTTTCTTTAACACAGGGGAATAAGAAGTCCCAGTAAGTACTGGCTGATAACTCACAGACACTTAACTCCCCGCTCCTCCAGAAGCTGCTCTGTCCCCACAGCTGGTGCTGCCCTGCAGTCCCTACCCTCCTCTTCCTACCAGGACTTATTGTTGCTTTTCCCATCCCCAGTACTGAAGAAACTGAGAGGATGCCCCCAGTAAGAATATTATTTTTGCTTTCTCTCTCTAAACAATGAACGTAATTAATATTTAATATATACTATCAAAAATTCCTTTAAATGCTTTTTAAAACTCTTTGAACCTTTCATTAACTCCCTTGGAAGCTACAATGTTTGAGAAACATTGCTCCAGAAAAAGACATAGAATTTTTTAAAACATAAGCAAAACCAGTACAAAATTTTAAGTGGTAATATCCTTATACAGTATTTGCATCAATAAACAGATTTTACTGCTAATATATTTTTCATATTGGATCAAGGTTATGACAGTTTATTGAACAGAATATTTCCAATAAAATACACTTTTTATAAGACCAATTATGCTACTAAGTAATGAAATGCTATAATTAATTCATACTTTGTATGAATCTATTTTAACAGTGCTGCAAAGAATGTCCAGTTTCCTTATAGTTAAAATACAACTAAGAAACCAAAGAGCAAACAAGTTCGCATTTTATTCAAATTTACTGATTGAAAAGTGTAAGGTCATTAATTCTACTTATAAATCATGAAACCAGAATATACCATTCTCTCTAGATCAATGAAGGAGGCAATATAATCACATACGGAAAAATACTAAATAAAAATTATAAAAGTAGTGTTTTCTCTCAAACAAGGACTCTGTTGTTACTGTTCCTGTTGCTTCTTAGGAGGCTGAAAAGCTGAATATATAATTGTGGAGATACGATCCATATCTAATCCCAAATAAAGTCTCTTTAAAAAAATTGGAGATACTGAGCTATCGGTGATTTTGTAAGAGTACAATTTAATCACACATGAAACAGTACAGTGAACTATTTTAAATATACAAAAGATGTCATTTAAATAAGCTTGTTGAAGAGTGTCTAAGAGGGGTCAGAAGGTTTCTTTCCAAGTCAACATAGAAGATGTGGTTGCCAGCTGGACCTGCCCCCAGCCTCACTGACATCAGTAAGAGCCTTTTCCCTGACAGTGGCAGGTGTAGTCCAGATCAGCCGAGGCATGGAAACATGTTGATTTACCACTCCTTTTCTGAGTTATAAAGAAACTGGGTGAAGAGTCTTCCACACTGTAGTCAAAGCCCAGTTTCTTTTGACTAATTAACAAAGCACTTTCCTGAAGGCAAAGAAGGACTTTGCAGCTAGCTGCTTGCTAGTGTGATGATAGCAACTTACGTAAGATTTCATATGCTTCAAGGATCTTCTCATTTGAAATTTCCATCCTTGTTCAAACAGCATTTCAGGAAGTCTCCCTTTGAAACCTCCCCAAAATAACACAAAGTGGAAAGCAGAAATAAAACAGACAATTTGAAGTAGACAACATTTATTTAAGTTAGGATTTGAACCAGAGCAAAATTTGGAGAGTTCAAAGATAATTAAGTTACCTCTATATTAAGCAATAAAATAAAAAAAAAATAAAGATTAAACTTAATTGGTTTGTTCAATGTATTCAGTAGCAGTCAGAAATTCAAACGTGATCTGAAATATCATTCTAGACTGTCACATAACAGATTAGTGTATGAGAAAAAGTAACTGAAAGGTAAATTTAGTAAGATTTGTCTTGCAGGCATAATATATTACTATTTATGGTACAATACCATATTAATGAATACCTTCAGTTGCAAAGGCAACCACAAAATTCCCCAAGGCCACACCTCTCTAATTTGACTGTTACAAAACCAATAACGAAAACCACAGTCTGTTGACTGTACAAGTTTGGATATGACTTCAGAATGCATCAAGGGAGAACTCTGATTATCTGTAAGAAGTTAGATACTAATGGATATTAAAACAGACAATCATCAACTGACTGAAAAGAAAAAAAAAAACAGCACTTCCTTTAATCACATCACAAGGGGAAAAAAAGAAGAATGTTTTTCCTTCTGTACTGATTGACCTTAGAGCTGGAATTCATGCACTTGTAAATACAAACTCACTACCTAATGATGCACAGTATAGCCACAGGCTAACTGTATTATTTTACGGTACATAAAGCCATTCCATATCAGTTTCAGGACTGCTACAGAGGATGCATAATTCTTTTCCTCCTTCTTCTTTCTTTCCCCTAACCTTTCATATTTATTCTAAGGATAAAAATATTTGTGAAAGGTATGAGAATACCACATTTCTGATAAAATAAAAAAACCCCACAAACCCAAACAATTAATCAATAATTATGCAGATTGCATTTAACTCCTAACTCATGGCAAGACTGCAGTGTGAAGGAAAAGCTGTTCAAAATAAACCACTGAACATTCTAAGATGTATTTATGCCCATTAGTAGCCAGTTAATATCTGAATGATCTAAAAAGCATTTTCCTCTCAGAGACCATAAACATTTGGCTGGCATATGTCTTATGTAGCTCACTAACAGTGGAGAGTAAACTTTTAAAAATTTCATTATCAGAATGAATACTTTTATTACCTGGATGTTCTGTCACTCACATACCAAACTGCTTGATATACTGGTAGTAACCACATACTGCCTGAACTGGAAGATTTATCTAGCATTTTCTCAGCTTACAGGCATACTTACTACCTCTCCATTTTTTTCATGTAGCTGCAAATGGAAAACCACAAGTTCTTACATACAATTACTGTCTGAACAAGCAGAATGTACTCTACCAATAATATCTCAACATTATTCACTTTCAGCTAAAATTAAGTTTTGAAGGCCCTCAAGTAAAACATCCCAGTGTAAATCTCAATTTAAATGAGTCTCTTAATTTAATTCACTGAAATATTTACCGTCTACGTTTGCTGCAACAGCTGTTCAACATATTCATTGGTGGGGTGCATACGAAAACTCAACCTCTGCTTATGCGTCATCCTTCTTACATTAGGGCAAACTTCCACCTTCCCACCTCACTCAATGCAATTTGATAAGGATGTGGAACCATATTTTCCCTCTGTTAAGTCCATTTGCAGAATCAAAAAACCACAGCGGACAGTTTCCAGATTCTAATTCCCATTTTATCAGAAATCCATCCCCATATCTTAGTCTAGAGTCTTTTGACTATTTTGCTCATATTTTGTACTTTAACAGAATTATTACTGAGTCAAAATTTCTTTATAGCCTGTGTCTGTTGAATAATACATATGGTTCAATTAACTTAGCTCTGGGATGACAGCACAGTTATAATATTCTCAATTATTTCATGACAACCTGATATAGGAAAAAAGTTATAATTTCTCCTGCTTTCATAGGTGATGGTACTGCTTTTCCTAATTATTTTTTTTTATTTGTTGTCACTTTACTCCTCTCCTTCAATACTATGTACCAGGTTCTTATTACAGAATAGCACCCTTATCTGAATCAGGAACATTAAGAAATTTCAGAACAGCCACAGGGAAAAATACAATTACAAAATTCAGTTTTATGGAAGGTTGGTTTTCTTTTTTTTTATTTTTCAGAAAATTTTAAAGTAAATTTTGTTAAATAAACAAAATTTCTTCATCTTTTGAATAGCTATAAAATTACACTTCACTGCTTTTGCTGCTTGTTATTAATCAAATATAGTTTTCACTGTTCAATAGTTCTGATGTCACACAGGCGCCATTTAAAGTTTAACATCAGCTGACTTTAACATCTGTTCACCTCTGATCTGCATAAATCAACAATAGAAATCTCTACATTATGCAGCTTCTGAAGTTTGTATTCACTTCACCATGGAGCTTTTTCAACATTCAGTCTACTTAAGAAAACTGTTGTTTCTGACACTAAAATAAAAAAATTATGACACACATATGCACACTGCACACATAAGCACAGAATGAGGTTCCATTCTTTTCCTGGTATTATTTGGTAAAATCAGAACCATATCATCATGATATCAGAATAATCTCTTTAATGTTGAACAGCATCTCTGTATGAATTCATATTAGCCTTAATAATATTTTTTATGCTATCAGCAAAAATACCTCATATGCAAAACAATACTCCCATTACCCGCCTTCCCAAACCTGTAAAATTACAGAAGACCTCTATCTAGGGTCAGTCTCATCTAATACAGATAATCTACAGTTGAGCTAGCTGTCCAGACTCCCTTTATAATCAAATGGAGAGAAAGCGGCATGCACAATGTTCCATTCACCATCATCCGATCTGAAATAGGCCAAGATGAATGAACCAGTACCTGTTATGTATGTCTGATGGCCAGAGTTAAAATGAGAAACCTGAATTATGTGTAGATATGTACATAGCAGATATTTGAAGTTAGATCAGCTGAATAACACACTAGTATCTGTATGGAACTAATGATGCTGAGATGTAAATCAAAGCCAAATACAACACACTAAAAGATTACTGGATTTTTGCTTCTGGAAGTGAGTGCAGAGTTTTCAAAAAGAACTACAACTTAAGCTCAGGACTGCATTCACTGTAAAAGGACCACAGGAATCCTGACTTTCCTACTGGACCTAGTTTAAATGGTGGAAATTAGTTTCTGTCCAGTTTCTTCCCACCCTTTTGTAATATCCCACCTTGAATTAGTTGCTTACTTGCAGCTGTCTGCATCAATGACCAATGTCAGAAACTTCTGTGGTGGGGCTTTCAGTGTAATTATTCTAGCAACAAATGATTAAGTGAAGCAAAAAGGAATTATTTAGGAGAATGACCCAATTCACTCAAAGAAGTACCAAACTCACCCGAAGAGGATTTAGGCTGTAAGCATTTGACCTCATTTAAAGCAATGATGTGCTTTTTTCTTCTGTATTGATATTCTCACTAAATCTATGATAAAGTGAAGTCTTCTAGTATGGTTATTCATACAGTCATATCATGCACACAGATCTGCAATTTTATGTTCAGACACTAACAAGATAGTTTTGGTTGGAAGTTTTATATCACATGTCTAGTCAGTTTTTTATATCTGAAAGACCAAGACATCTCAATCATTCAAAAATCAGTTTCAAAAACAATGATGCATTTAACCATTATGAAATAACTTTATATATATATACACATACTTATTTGAAATAAGTTCTTCAGTGCATTAGTTCTTTTTAAGAATTTCTTAATATTTTAAATGGCAAAGATCACAGCTGCTGGCAGTGCCATTTCCATATCTCATTTTCCTTTTGCCCAATCCTTGCAGAAGTCTTTTCTCTCTCAAATATGATTTCAAATTAGACTTTTTATTGTGATAATAAAAATGTCTCAAAGAATGCAATCTTTACACAAAGAAAATACATTTCTAAACAAAGTTTTATCTGAACTGAATGAAAAAAATGGATTATTGCCAGCTCTATCTGTTGATTATAATCTTTCATTAGTCTGGACATAACTTTTATTTCCTAAAGAAATCCATCACAGTGACATTTTATCCTACAGTGAAACATGAAAGCTTTAATGAAACCATTCCATGGTTTTCAGCACATTGTAAGCTTACTAAAATTAAACGCCTAGCTGGACATCCTATGCTACACCTCTTTACATACACGGGTTCAATCTCAAGGACAACTTTGTCTCAAATAAAACTTTACTTACATGAGGAAATTTTGATGGTCAAGTGGTTTAGTGAATAAAATCACCTTACAAATTCTCCTACAACTCCATCACTGATCAAACTGAGAACTCTAGATCATTTCATCCCCTCTTTCTTTGAGGTTTTACTGCCTGAGAGATTAACAAGAAAGCAAACTATAATTTATTATTTTATGAAGTATGCTGGCTTTCCATTGGCTAGAAAAGTTATCTGAGGCTATTTTTCTACGTTGAAAACCACTGGGATTACTTCCTAACTTTCAAGAGTTCCATTGACAGGTTTAATTTCAATTGAGTCTATGAGAACAAACTGCAGAGAAACAATTTTTCAAAGTATGCAAGAGTAAATCCATATGTTACTGAGATGAAGCACAATAAAGCATCATTGAGATAATCTATAGTTAAAATGATGGTGTATGACTTATGATTAAGCTTCATTACCTGCAGAGCAAGGGGTTTCCATCTCATATTTTTCAGTAAAGCTGGTGCTGAGGTAAGCATGCTCTGAGGTCGCTTTTTCAAAGTTAAGATAACACCACTCGGATCCTCTCGTAGTGCATTCACCAAATTTTTCAACTGCCACCCCACCTGGTAACCAGTAAAATCATTACAATAAAATTGAGGTACAGTATTCAATATGTAATGTTCCCTTTTTAAATAAGATTAGCAAAATAACATAATAGGAGTGTATATATAGACATATTAAAGGAGATTAACTCTAGAAATGTCAGAAATAAGTTACTGCATAATAATCATGGCAACTAAAATAATTATTCTGATGCATTGGGATGCATATGCGTCATATCAGGTTTTAGAATTATTAAACTATTGTTATTCCAGTGTAAATACACAATTAAATCTCAAAGCATTTTCAAAATGAGCTCTGATAAACTTTAGAAAGTTAAAAAGCCATGGCTTCTGCATTGACAGTTCAATTCAAAACTGAGAATTTTGTACTCCATAGTTACTCTTTAAAGTAATTTACACTATTTACACTAGTCACATGTAGTCATATTACTTCTACCCTAGCAGCTTATGCAAGCACAAACCAGGTAAATAAATTCTTCTACTCTTCACACTGCTATGAAAATAAAATCAGAATCACAAGACTTTTTATTATTTTTAATAGTGCTTTTTCATTATGATTTCAGAAACAAATACAGTAAATTGATGACAGAAATGTAGTCTAGCCATTACTTGAGTATTAGCCTAAAGTAAAATTTTCCTATAGCATTTTGAAATATTCTAAAATTAAGAACTTGACTAACATGGAATGCAAGAAGTCTTTATTTATAAATGCAGGATAGAACTTTCTAAAGCATTTAGTTTGCATTTTTAAAAAAACTACTTAAAATATTAAAATGGTACAACTCATGACAATGGTTTTCAGCCTAAATAATACCTAATATTAGGTATCTATCTTGAAATGCCTCAAGATATTAAATCTATGCACTCTCAAGTTTGGCACCTAGAATGGCAATACACAGAATCATACATCCCTTTAAGATCTTGGCCTGCAGACTTAGAAAGTGATTATTTCTGCAAACTTGACAGTTTTTCTACCTTTTTTTTTCGCTCTTCCCCTAAACAAACAAGTGAACTTTCCTGATGTTTAAAAGATCACAGTTAAAATATTTTCCTGCTTTCACAACTTGTACAAGAACAATGTTCAGAAGAAAATTATCCATTTGAGAAGTGAAATTCTTACTGAAAAATAAAAATCTGAAGTGATAAGGCAATGTGATTGTAAAAAGGTTGCTTTGTATCATGTCAATATATTTAAAAAATACAATTAGGCAATGTGAACAAAGAGAATGCAGATGTTCCTTATCATTGGTATAGTGCAACATGACACAAATATGTATTTTTTTCCTATGTTTAAGTAGGTTGTTGCTACTATTTTTTACCTTACTCCCTATTACACTGAAACTCACTTTGTTTGCTTATTATCACCAATACTAACAACTTGGAATTACAGACATGGTTCAAACCTCACCACTATTCCTCAGCTACTATGAACCCATCTGTCTCATTTTCACCACAGCAAAGTTCACTATATCCAGGATGTACCTCTACAGTAATGTTATTGTACACAAAGAAACAGGGTTTTGACAGCATGCATCTTTATGAAATATTTTCCAGCTTTCACAGAAGACTACAGTCCAGTGCGCTAGGCATATGGCTGTTATACTCGGAATAAAATGAAAAATTAATGCAATCAATTTCAGCTCAGTTCCCACATCCCAGTGAAGTCTCCATTGTTTCAACAGCACCTAATCCAAGTCTTTGTAAGTCCAAGCTTTGTGTCTTAGAAATACAATTTTATAAAAAAATACTTTGCTATTTGCAATACCATTTTCCTACTCAGAGAGACTTCCACCACTTAGAAACAGTGTATTCCCTATAGTTCCATAACATCACCATGGGCATGTGCAAGGTTTCATATGCTACCTAAAAGAAGGAATTCGAGGCCTACTGTTCATGTAAGCTGTTTCTATACACAAGTGATTGCACACTTTAGTTTCGTAATGTAACAACTAAAGACAGAGCTCTGGAGAGGGATCTTTCTGATGAATAAAGCAGAACATGATTTCCGAGAACACGATGTGGCCCAAATTGCAGAGTTAAGGTGTAAAATTCTTGCCATTTAAGTTGGTAGAACACTGCATACAAAACCTGTGCTTTAAAGCCATTTGTTTCTTAGAGAAATAGCCAAAAGAATCTAAATAAAGCTGGAGGGGTTTGTTATGCTAGCAGTTTTTAAAATATTTTAAATGCACTTTCATAACTTGCATAGATAAACTATCATGTATTTCAACTATGCCTTACTTGCAATACAGGGAAATTACCCTGTGTCTGTATGAGAGTTTGCGGGATTGAAGAAAAAAATCACATCAAAGTACTAAATCTGATGTATTTAATTTAGAAGCCCGTGAATATAAACAATTTAACTTTATTTTTCACAGGAATATTCTGAGTTCACTATATATTTCAAATGAAGTTCATCCTCTGCTTTTACTTAGTTCCCTGACAGGAGTTTTCTGACTGGTTCAGACAATCCTTGGTTACTTCTCATCTTTTCAACAGAAGCCACTAAATTGTCTGAAGAAGAAGTCACATAAAAGGCTGCCTACAATAAATTGAAGGAAATCAACGTCCACATAGAAGGCAGGCTTTTCAGTTCCCACACAGTTCAGATCCCAGCAAAATTCATATTGACACAAACTAAACAGAAGCACTTTTATTTGGCGAGGTCAGGTTGAAAAGAGGAAAAGGCAGTGACTATAACTGGAACTGAAAACTCTTTTCCAGAAATCCATTTTAGTGATACATCATCTATAGTTTCTTTTAAGTGTGATTTGAATGTATTCTCTGTAATCTATCCTCAGTATCTTCCCTTTTCTCATTACCACCACAGTTATTAATTCTCAACTTCTAATCATCAAGGTTTTGGGCAGAGATTTCAAAGTCCCTATCATATCCTTTATCCTGCCCATGTACTGCAAAACCAGACAGTAATAAGAAAGTTTCATTACTGGTTTGAAAATTTAATAGATAAGTGAAAGTATTAGTTGAGAATTTTCCTTACATTTAAGCAACCCGAGCCATTAAGTTTTAGAACACTGCACTATGCTGACCAGGCACCCATTTTTAAGGACCAAGCAAGTTACTGTTGCTTGTTTTAAAATAAATTTACATTATTAAACCAAGTGCCATCAACAAGTGGTGGTCATGAGAGGTCTCTAGTGGTAGCCTAAACTCAGCATGGTGTTTTGCTGAGCAGTGCCTGAATCACTGCTGGCTGTTGGTGCAGCTCACGGCCAAGCACAGGGAGGGCCTACGGCAGACAAGGGCAGACAAGGGCAGCCTGTGGGTCGGGTACCATGCACAGGCACAACACAGCAGGTCCCTGGGTTATCCTGGGAGCCAGTGCAGAACTGGGCACCTGAGGGAATGTGGGGCACCTTGTGGAAAAGTGTAGCTTGAAGCAGATGGGTTTTTTTTGATGAGGAAAGAGCCTCTTCTATGGACTTCATGAGCACCAAGGGATGGTGAGCATGCATGCAAAGACAGCAGAGCTGGAGGAAGAGGAAGCACCACAGGGGTGCTGAGAAGTTGTGTTGAGCTATTTCTGCTGAGGGGATTATAGCACCTTTGCTGGTGGAGTCTACTGCCAGGGAAAATGAGGGATAGACAAAGGTAGCCAACATCCATGTCCCCTAAGCACTGATACCCCAAGCCCAGATGAACAGTGCTTTTGGGGGATGGTGCAAGAAGGGACGTCACCTTCCCAAAGGCAGAGCAATGCCCTGTGCCAGGAGAAGCGAGTCTGTCAGCAGGGTGCCTGCAACATCAGCTTCAGGCCACCTTCAAATATCTCATCTCATCCCACCACTACATGCCCAGAGGTTGCAGCCAGGCTGGGAAGCCTCATCAGAATGCTCCACTCAGAGCCAGCCACGTTGCTTCAGCAGGGCCAGATTGGCATGTGGGAGTGCTGTGCAGCTGCAACCAGCTCTGATACATCCTCATCTCCCCTGCCTCTCCCCATCACCTCTCACTGGCTTCTCCACCACCTGAAATATCCCAGCACCCACTACCCCAAACAGCAAAAAGCTTTAGCAGGAGATGCTGTTAGAGGTCTGCTCCCCCAGTCACCACCTGCCAAAAGATGCCCTCGCGCAAAGGGAGACATTTTAAATGACCACAGTGTCCCTTTAGCAAGTACTTCTGAATGACAGTGTTACAACAGCCTGAATGGAACTTTTATTTTGAATTATTCTTCTAAATTGCTGAGAACTTTAGCATTTTAAACTATTAAAAAGTTACTCTTAACGTAATGACCTTTTTCCTCCAGATTAATATATTTTCCCCTCAATGAAAAGCTTGGAAAATTAGTAGTGATCTTCCCTTTTTCTGAAAGTAAGTATGACCATTCATTGAATCTTTTTTTTTTACACAGATACACCAAGGAGAGTATTCCCAAACTCCTTTGCTCATTCATGACTTCTGTGAGTACTGCTGTATGTTATGAGCCAGAGAGGAACTCTGTAAAATATTAGCATGCAGGCAACTTAAATACAATTGGATGGACCTAAACTAAGTATTTTTAGCATGTTACAAGATCCAGTGCTAAATAACCTACAGTGTGAAAATCTAGCAGATGTTTGAGAAACATGGAACAGCTGCATTATTTAAAAGCAGTGTGCAAATCTAACACACACTGAAACTACATCATCTAGAGGATGGAATTATAGTCAAATGGTAAATAGAATAGAGTCCATATTTTTACAGGCATATTCCTGTTCAGAGGGTCACCAGAATTTCATGAGAGTTAACGGGATCTTTCTGTTTTCATGAAAACTGCTTTTTTTTTCCCCAGTTACAGTAATCCTTTCCTGACGTGCAGATTTGTAAAAGGGAAAGGTACAATTATTTTTACACTTCTGAAGGAAAAGTAGTATCTTCCTGTTAAATGTAACCTGCAAAGCCATGCGCTATTTTCTAGCTAGGCAAATATACAAAATCCACTTTACCACTGAATTTGAAAAAATTACTGGAATGCAGAGATAATAAAACTTATTATGCTTTCAATATTGCCTGTTATAAGTGGCATGCAGCCAGAGCTCTTTAACTTATCGACCATTTCAAGCTTCAAGCTTTTAATAATTCTTCAGCTAAAAAAAAAAATTATTTCTAGGAGGAAAGTGTGTTTATTTTATAAATAAAAATTAGTGCATAAGAAAGAAACCCACAACACTGCACTTCAAATCACTGTCTATCAAACTTAGCATGTCTTTAAGCAAGCCAGAACCTGACAAGAAACTGTCTGGTGTCATGCTGTTAAATTAACAGATTGATTTCCATAAATGCTGGCCAGAAATGAGGATGGTCAGCTGGCAGCCCTGTGAAACAAGTATGTTAGTAGCAAGCATCTGTTTTCCTTCCCCTGGCTGTAGATGCCTAAAAAGCCTAAAAAAGAATGGAAGGCCATAGGTCTTCCACCACCAGAAAAGATTATTGGGTAAGGAAACCACAGAAGGATGTTTACAACATGAACTACCACAGAGATGAAAGCTGTATCTGTATGAGGTAGAAGCAGTGTCAGGAGAGTAGCAGATGCCTTTCAGGGATTTATCCAGCTGAAAGTCCATGTTTACACAGCAGTTTTCTCCCAAAGAGGAGAGGTCAATGATAATGTGATTGCATATGCTGCAATTCTAATTAAGACTATCTATCTTGGCTACATTATTTAAGTAAATGTAATTTAACTCAGTGTTAAAGTAATTTCTGTGCATCCACAGGATGTCATTAATCACACCGCACTGTATTGTTGTCCAAAGTCACAACACAGGGTATGTAAAGTACATTGAAGAAAATTACATCTTTTACTTGAGAAAATCCTGATGTTTCACTAAAACTTTTGTTTACTACCACCAAAGTAGTAAATAAGTATTTGTCATATTTATTTTTGGCTATTTAAACTAAAGTTCACAATTAGGAGACTTTCCCAAGAATAAACTAAGTTAGGACCAAAACTGAAAACTGAATACAGAAGTTACTGCTTCTCATTAAGCTGCTCTAATAACATTTCCCTATCGAAACATATCTGATCCAAAGCATGACTTCTGACTGATTTTACTACCTTGGTCCTTTTAGGTATTTGTACAGCTAACTTCCACCATAATTCAACAAACCTGACAAATGTTATTAACATGACTACAGAACACCTCAGTAATGGAGACAAGCATCTATTCCATTCATGGGGAACCAAAACTTGAATTATCCAGAGACACAGAATCAGTCCTGCATTGAAGCTTGGACACTGCTTAATAACAATGCTTACCTTTTTTTTTTTCACTGATACGATCAACCTTTAGTTCAGAGCTACCTCACCGTTTTGCTTTTGAGTCAGTGCTAGCAACAGTCTAGAACAAATAAATGAGTATATCTGTTGGGAACAGTGAAGAGTCCAACTTTATGGGTTTGATTATATCCTATTTTTGCAGATGTAAGGTCAGTGTATAGGTACAGTTTTTGAGGAAAAAAGGTCTCATTTCCCTATTTCCATGTATGGCTCTAAAAAACGGGGTTGATTTCAGTTCACCCAGTTTTGATGTACCTCTGAAATTTGAAGCAAGTACTTGGGTGCTTGCTCTTCCCTGCAGTGACTGGCTGCCTCCAGCATGAAGACTGCAAGGCAACTCTCCCTTCAACCAAGAGTACAGATAACCTGAGGAGACAGGTACCAGAAATTTGGAGGGATTTTATCCAGCCTTCCGCCCACCTGCAGAATGTGGATCTCAGTATTATTTAGCCTCAGAGGGACTAAACTCAGTCTTTCTAAACCTGGAGGGGTGTCTCAACCACCAAGATGTGCATAATTTCAGGTTAAAGGCCTTCCCTGAAGGCAAAGCACTGTGCTGACGGGAATATATAAGTATGAAGCCCAGTCACACAACAGGTAAGAAACCATAGTGTCCCTGCACTGGGAGCAGAGAAATGGGGGTTTTGACCCAATTCCCAGTCACAGGGGTTTTTTGTGTAGTATAAATGCAATACAAACTACACACATAATGCAATGAACAGGGTCTGAAAGCCAAGATGTGATGATCAGGCCCTACCCCTTCCTCAGCAAGGGCACAGACATTAAACTATTATGAATAAAGGTGCTGCCACCAGAGTCCTCGCTTGGCCTCATTTTCAGGAGCTTCCAGGGAATATATGGAGAACCCAGGCACCTATGTTCATTTCAGCAGGGCTCCTGGTGAGGGAGAGACCTCCACTGCCTGACATTTCAGCATCCCTGGGTAGCCACAGGTGAGTGCTAAAGAAACTTAACTGCTGATAAAATATCTAAGGAGACACAGGCAGGATTTAGACAGACTGGATCACATCCCAGTTTCTCACAGATCAAGCTGCAGTATGGATATAGGTAGCCTCATCCTTCCTCAGGGGAAGTGAATAGACAAGTTGTACATATTTCACACAGCACGAGGAACATGTTCCTCAGGAGTGACCCTGCAGTATTAACCCACCACAGCCACTTTTGCCTTACAGTAACTCATTTGTGCTGCCGTGTGCTTCATCTCACAATGGGAATTTGAGGCATGTGTGTGCGCGCATTGCATATGCTCATATTAAAATTTCCAAAATGGTTGTCCTTGAATTAAAATAATAAATAGATATAAACACACATATATACCTAAATAACTTTGTTGCAGATTAAATTTACATTATCACAACTTAGTAATTTAGAACAACTCCAGTGACTCAGTAATTCCAAGTTTTTGATCCCTACATTTCAATGTATAAATAAACTGAGATCCTCAGTAGCCCTGCAGCTAAAAAGTGCTGCTACCCTTGAAGCAGATGTTTCCTGAGATTGAATTCATATAATGAAAATAAATTAACATGTCTTTACAAAGAAATTGTAAAAAAATCCTTAAAAGACACTAATGACCAAGCAAACGGGGGAGGAGTGGAGAGAGCCGGAGGGGAAACAAACCCAAACCAAAAAGCCTTTAACTGAACTGAATTACGTGGCATCACTTAGCTAAAAGAAAGACATGGATAGAGATTTGAAAGAAATTGTCATAATAAAGCAGTTAATTTATTTAGACATAAGAGTTCTTTTCTTTTTTGTTCCATTTTACTGCTGTTAAAATAATCAGCCATAAACATTCAAGCCACTAAGGTGTTCTAAGCCAGTACTGAGGTGTTTTTTTTAACAAAAATTTACATATTCAGACTACATCTACGCAAATCAGGCATAGAATTTCCCCGATTCAATTTTTCTTCGCTCATTTAAAGAACTGTCGTGGTTTAAGCTTAGTCGTAAATTAGAAAAGCATGTAGCCTGCTCGTTTTCCCCCCACAACCTGTC
>WYDI02015273.1:12863-26800 GCA_009867235.2 Psittacus erithacus
TCACTTGGAGTACTGTGTGCAGTTCTGGTGTCCTCAACATAAAAAGGACATGGAACTGTTGGAACAAGTGCAGAGGAAGGCCACGAGGATGATCAGGGGACTGGAGCACCTCCCGGGTGAAGACAGGCTGAGAAAGCTGGGGCTGTTCAGCCTGGAGAAGAGAAGGCTGTGTGGAGACCTCATAGCAGCCTTCTTATATCTGAAGGGGGTCTAAAAGGATGCTAGGGAGGGAGTATTCATTAGGGACTGTAGTGATAGGACAAGGGGTAAGGGGTACAAACTTAAACAGGGGAAGTTTGGATTGGATATAAGGAAGAAGTTCTTTACCGTGAGGGTGGTGAGGCACTGGAATGGGTTGCCCATGGAAGTTGTGAATGCTTCATCCCTGACGGAGTTCAAGGCCAGATTGGACAGAGCCTTGGGTGTCATGATTTAGTGTGAGGTGTCCATGCCCATGGCAGGGGGGCTGGAACTGGGTGATCTTAAGGTCATTTCCAACCCTAACTATTCTATGAGTCTATGATTCCAATTGCACTTCCTGCTGATGACCATTGTTCCATGATCCCAGTGCTCCTATTTGTTTCCCACCTGCCTTGCAGTCCATCCATGAAGTTTACTTGTCTCTGAATTCACAGTCATCTCATCATAGTGTCACTGCTTCTTTTTGTTCCTCATGTCTCTGTCCATCTGTCATCTCTTCCATATTTAGATAACCTTTCTGCAGAAGGCTCTGTCTTTATGTTCCATGCTTTTCCAGTGATACATTAGCAACTGAGCAGAGCTCCTGAGGAGTAGAACAACAGCAAAATCATAACAAAACTACTGGGTTTGGGCTTTTTTTGTACTACTTAAGAAGACTTGGGGAATGGAGATTTGAGGTAATACAAACCAGAGCAGCAACAGTTGGTTCAGCTCATATGTAGACTCTGAAACATTAGCAGTTACGAGATACTCACCTTGCTCTTTTAAAGATGCTTGGCATCCTAGGAAGTCAGGAGCTGGCTTTAAATTACTTGGGATGTCTTTACCTCTAGAGTTTTCTGTTATGATTCCATATGTGCATCTGATAAGCATTAGCACTTATCTTCATACCTGTCAGTCTCAAGGCCTGACACTGAGTTGTACTAGAAGAAAGTTTGTTCACGCACTTTTTTCAGTCCGGCAAGGGGAAATTCCTGAAAGCCTGAGTAGTTGTGTGCTCAGTTACTGTCACACCCCAATAGGCAAGTGAGAGCTCTGAATAGCACTGGAGGAAGAAGTCATTGCAGGAGTCCTTTGGACAGATCAGATGATGCTCATCTGATGCTTCAGGCCCAACATGCAGTTTGGGACAACACCATCTGCTTAGCCAAATCCAAAATTCAAGGCCTATGATATTTCCCTATCATTCTTCAAAAGCAAAAGCCTCGATCCATTTTAACTCCTGTAAAACTGTCAGCACTAAGAGTCTACCTATGTAACCTAAATACTGCAAGGACACGCACTCTGACCCTGAGATTAACTGATAAACTCTGGTCATACCCATATTATTAGATTTCCTTACCTACAAAACAAGGTCGTTGCATCATCTTACCTACAGCAAATGGATCACAAATACCAATGTCATGAGTCAAGAGAAGTAAAAAGTCATAAATCCTGCTGGTTTTACAAGGCATATAGGTATGTACATATCATATAGGTATAAAACCACCAAAATCAAGAGTCACAGCTTTGAATGCACTCAGCACTGCTGATGCTGTAGCTGACTTCAGCAGAGGCCATTAACTTAACGCTGAGCACTTTGCCTTAAATAAAACTGTTCAATACAACTATTTTGGGAGAAAATGCAGGTGTAAGACTTAGGCATTTTGAAAGCCTACTCTAGGCTTCATCTCTCTTCCTGTGAGAAGGAACAAACGATCACTTTTTGATGATACTACTTTTCTACTTAGCAAGCACTATTAGGATAATAATCTACTAAAATACTAAAATATATAAAGACCATGAAAAGCAGAAAGCACAGGAAATGTAATCTGTTGCTGTTATTATTTTACTGCATAGGTATCAATTTTGGATTTGGTCCACAGGAAATGAAATTTAGAAACACAGTTATAATAGGCAAGACAATATGTCCAGTTCATTCTGGGAAGTTCAAGAATAGCAAAGTGTGAGACAACAGCTATTAAGTATTCTCTCCAATAACTTCTGAAACATAGGTGGCTTTAGACAACTCTATCAAATTCAGTGCCTAGCTATCTTTGTGTATCACTTGGCTCAACATCAATGTCAAGGATAACTCCTAGAATTTTAAATATTTTTTTCTTCATTAAAAAGAAGCCTAAAATATTTGTATCTCAATTTGTAAAATCACAGAGAATATAAAACGTGTCTGAGATAGATTTGCAGAAAAAAATCAAGCTAAACCAATTAAATATCTGAAATCCTAAAATCCAGGCTAAAAATCCATGTCATGTCTAGACTTTAGTTAGGTTTTTGACGTTGTCTTATATAAGCTTCCAAGAATCACCTAAAGAAACATGATTTAGATAGGATTACAGTAAACTGGGTATGCTCCTGTTCATACTCACAAAGCAGTTAGTAACAGTCACAGTCAAAGTTGAAAAATATATCCAATAGTTTTCCTCAAGTATCCAATCTGGCTCTGCACAATATACTCATTAATGACCTGAATCATGAAACAGGTTTGCGATTGCTAGAAAGCTGTAGTTAATGCTGGTTTGAGTTTGGGGATCGATGGATGACCAGCTTGCTAATCATTATTATTCATCCCTTTCTTCTACTGTAATACAACCCAGATGATTATAGAAAGGGGAAAAAAAGAAGTATTTTAAACAGAATATGCAGTGCTACCCAAACAGGGCTTTGGGCTTATTCTGCAAAGTATTTGCACTGTCCATTCATTATATCCTAATAAACACAATTGGTTTTCTATGCTGCAATATTTTTCCCCTGAGATTTCTGAAGTGCTTTTCCAACATAGTTAATCAATACTGCAAACCCTTCATAGATTTTGAAAGCTGAAGGGAACTAGTTTGATCATGTAGCCTTATCTCCAGCTTAATACATGAAATATATGAATACATGAAAACAGGTTCGAGACACCCTAAATTTCTAAAAATGCACAGTAATTATTTGGAATTGATGTATTCATCTTCCTCTCAGGCCACCACTCTGGAATCTTCTTCTGCCATTTCCAATTTACTGAGCTGGGCATGGATTTAAGCCATTGCTGACCCTGGAAGAAAACCACAGCTACACTACAGACTGGTTTAGATTTAGGCCAGGGAGTACTGGCTCCAACTTGAAATGCAGAGGTCAAACTTCAGTAACCAGAAATAATCTTCAGAGCTTTAAAATGGCAAGGATCCAAGGATCCAGCTTTCTCTTCAGTTTGATAAATGCTGCCCAGAAGTAAATCCTAGAGGATTTGTGTGTTTTTCACATATCTGGAGGCATGCAACATCTTTGTCAGTTCTGCAAGGCAGCATGTTTCTAGCAAAAGCAAGCCCTCCCCAACACGGAGCACTTAATCTGCCAAGCTGGGGTATCTTTGAAGATGTGGAGATGGAAACTAGTGCAATGTAACTCTGATGGGTAGATTCAGAAGGTACCAGGGCCCCGTTATTCTGTTTGATTGCCACAATTGCAAGACAGCTATCATGCTTTGTATGTGGAGAGTGAGAGGTCTGATGGCTTTCACCTCTTCTTTGTTTTATGTTGAAGGCAGGTTTTGAGTATGAAGGTGGGGAACAATATTTCTGGGACATCTGTTAAAAAGGAAAACTCTTTCCTGATGAATCCTGATAAAGGGAAGCCTACAGTATGAAAAATTCCTGTACCCCTCCGTTCCTTGTTATCCCTACTGCTTTCCTCACAAATGTCCCCCTGGTTAAAGTCCTCACTGCAAGCAGAAAGAACCTCAAATTTGAGTCTCATCTGCGCTGTGTCTCAATAATGCTCAGTTAACACAGTACAGTAACGCTAGATTAGGTATCATCTGAGGAGAAAACATGACACCTCTGGAGGCACAAATATAACTTCCTCTGCACCTGGATGTTCTTGGAGAACCCTTACTAATTTGGTTTTTCATATATACAGCTATTCAACAATGGCAGAGGGGAGCCACTGAGTGTTAGAAGTAAAAAGAAGCCTTATCTGAGCAAAGACATGACTTCAAAATGGATATCAACAGTAACATGTCACACAAGGCTCAGAAAGCTCAAAAGCCTGCTGGGATTTGTTTTCATTGTTGAGTAAATGGTGTGACATGGACAGAGGGTCCTGCTGGAAATCTGAGCAGAGGGTTTAAAATTCAAGTCAGGGTGACAGCATGGAAAAATAAACCCAGGTATGAGAAACTTCCTCTGTTTTCAACTACAGGTTTGAAGATTGCTTGGCTTTCCCCAGCTATTACTATTGCCTCTGACATGAGTTGGTTTGGGTTTCTTGCTTCTTGCAAGGCTTGATATACAAAGTCCATATGAGAGACAGTCCAGAAAGACGCATGCAAGCTCTGCTTTATGTTAATTTTACCTCTCTCAAATGCCCATGCTACGTGTCCGTACACACTGCAGAACAGCAAATCCACTGCAGTAACCCCAGAGTACCTTCTAGGAAGACATACGATTTTTCCTGCTATCCATTTCCTTTCCAGACTGAAACAAGGAAGTAAAAAACCAAAGATGATATCATAGAATCATGGAATCATAGAATAGCTAGGGTTGGAAAAGACCCTGGAAAGGACCTAAGATCATCTAGTTCCCAACCTCCTGCTATGGCTGTAGTTTCACACTTTGGACTCCTTAAGTGGGATTTGCATTTGTGCATATCTGAAGCTATAATAAGATCCTTCAGTTATTGTGAGATGAAATTGTACTGCAAAGCTTTAATCCACAGTCAAATTTGGATGCAAACTCTAAAATCATGCAAATCTAAGTGGTTTATTACACAACTAAAAGACTTTTAGGTTTCCAAAGTCTGGAGGTGTTTGAGGCAAGGAGCTGCTTACTTCAATACTGGTGAAGTGGGAGAAGGAAGGGAGAGCCTTATCTTTTATGTCTTCTGTTCTTCTCATTTTGCCTGTGACTGGAATCATAAATTCTGTGCTGTGCCACAAAAACATTCTTCACAATTAATTCTATCTTAAGGTGGGATGCAACACCCTCCTAAAACAAAGAATAAAACAACCAAACATTTTCAACCCCCTAAAGACTTTCAGGTTTAGTTCAAAGCATTGACAAAGGCTTTGGGTCACTTCAGATTTTATCCAACTCTATTTGCCCAGCCCTAATCACAACAGCACATCTGGAAATGCTACAGCTAAGGCCCTGCCAGCATTTGTATTATAAACCGTCCTGTATCCAGGGTTTTGCAACTTTTCCTGAAAAAAAAAAATTAAAAAAAAAAAAAAAAAGCAACAGCAGACTGTCTGAAACTTGATATAAAAAATTCTCAGCTGGGGAGCAATTTTTTGTGTGTATTGCAATATTTCAAAGAAATTATATCAAACCTTTTTGAAAATGAAAAAAGAATTTGTAGAAAAACATGGAAAGGTAGAAGATTAATTTCTTGTTTGCTTTTTACTTTGTTTGAAACACACAGGGAAAAAATATTGCAGCTATAAACCATTTCTCAACTCTGACCTATGGCTTGACTTGCATTAAAGGCTTTGAATGACTCTTTCAAACGGTGGCAAGAATGGCAAAGGAAAAGAACATTCGCTAACAACACCTTCTTGGAAATAGCTTTGAGGGGCAAGAAGCATCAGTGTGTCCCTATCCTGAGAGAGTGGCTAGAAGCTCTAGGAGCATCCAGGACCTCTACTGCTTAATAAAGGGTGTGGGCTTGCCTGGAAGTACTACTTGGCAGAGGAATCTCTACAGTAAACTCCCTTCAGATCTGGAGAGAAGCAGAGTTTTCTTCCCAGACAATGTTTCCTGGATTATACTCCAAAGCTCCTGGCTGAGTGTAGCTCAGAGAAACACACAAGGGCTGCTGAACAGGACATGGGTCCTGCTGGATCACCAGCTGAGATACTTTAAGATGACACCATTGAGATACTTTAGGATACCTCAGGTGGCACTAGGCATCTGAATCACATAATATGTATACATTTACCATGAGCTGAAGCGGTTACTGGACTCTATTCATTAAACTGACCACACCAACTTTGTGTCCTCTAACTACAGCAGTTGCTCAGACATCTACATGTAGATTCCTAGAAGTATCCAGAGTTTCCATCCAGCACACTGCATCACTAACCACATAGTCAAAGAGCACTTTTCATCACTTGGTCTCAAAAGAAGTAGAAAGGAACACAGTATTTTGCCTGTAGCAACTACATATACCCAGCATGTGTTAAAAATACTTGAAAAAGTTATTACTGCAGCTGATCCCTGATCCGTATATCAAGTTAAGCTCCACAAAAAACACGTGGATTATATCTGAATTACTGCATTGTACCAAGTTATGGGGCAGATTTTAACCTGGGTGTCTGAAGATAATTGGTGTAAGTTATCTGCAAGTGACCCTCTCTTTCTGTTGACTACCAGCAGCCCACCTGACTAGTAAACAAGGGTCCAGCTGAATACATTGTCTACTCCATCTCTTCACAACTGACCAGATGCACATTGACTTTAACAGAAGCTTAGATACATATAAGCACTAAATTGGGTATTGTGGGTCTGGAGCTGAGTTAAGTTAGAGATTTTGTGGAGATGACTTCCAATCCTTGTCTGCAGCATTCGACAACTTATGCAGCATAGCTTTAACCCCTTTCACTGTGAGCCAGACTGGGTTGCATTATGTCACATTTGCAATAAGCACAGTCATCTGTGGCAGCTCAGCTGGCACATGATAGCTTGCAAAAGCATGGTAACTTGTTTGTGTCCCTAAGCCCTAACTATTAAGCAGTTCAGACGCAAACACGCAGCTTACATTCTAGCCAAATTAAAGGCACTTAAATCCCAATGTAGATTAATGAGAACTTGGTGGAAAAGGATAATTTTTATCACTGTTTTTTAAGCCTGTTTCTCATTTAGATAGAGCTGAAAGCACTATGAAAACATACTGGGAATTGTTTTCATTACACAAACGAACCTGGCTAAAATCAGAAACTTTTTGACGTGTCTTCATTAGGTTGAACCGAATTGGAAACTGTAGACTTGGTAACTACAATTGCACAGGTGCAAAGCTATCCTTTTCTGGTATAGCAGTCACAATTCCAATGACCTGTGATCAGGAAAGATGAACTGGAATTAAGAAAGGTGCAACAAAGGGCACTAGGATCATCTAAGGAAAGTGGAACTCCATACATGATTTGAGAGGTTTGTTTTAAGTATCAGAACAGAAGCTGAAAGATGATATGACTATTTAAACTACAGGATGATTTTGGCATAATGACAAATGGGTATTAACTGGCCATGAATAAATGTCAGATGGACATTAGAAGATAGTTTCAAACTGTCAGAAGAGCGAAGTTTTGAAGCAGACTTCCTGTAGGAGTAGTTATGGCAAGAAACCTAACCATTTTTATGAAGAACACACAAAATTTATGGACAGATTATGTTACATGGGAGACTGAAGAAGCATGTGGCTGGGTTTGATGATCCACATGATTTATTCCATGCTACTTCATAGAAAATTTTAGAATGTAATTTTCAAGTGTCCTTTTTACTCTTTATATGTATAATTCTGAGGGTAGAAATACTCTCACTTTGCAGCTAAGTCTTCTTTTGTGTTATTTCCACCTTGAATAAAGAAAGGAAGTAATTGGAAAACCACAAGAAAAGCTATTTTGTGACATTACAGACACTAGAATGAACAGATAAGGTAAAAGAAATCAGTCCACATGCCTTCATGGGCTGATTAACATCCTTCACAGGATTTTAATCCCTCAAGAATATCTATTTTTTGATTTTGCCTCACTAGAACCTGACCAATGTGTGCCAGATTGAAGAATGGTCACAAAAATTAATACACAATTCAAATCATACAAGTGGTATGCAAAGCAGAACAAAGAAGAAATAACTGGGAAAGAATCAAATGAAGTAGTTCTAGAAGTGCAAGTAGTATAGCTGTATTAGCCAAGGGTTGAGCCCAGGACAGTTGTTTAGCTGAGAGGAAGAGCTAGTCACCTTGGAATAAAATCCAGTCCACTTAAATCCCACTTCTGTCACAGTAAATGGATACATATATTTTCCTGACTGCTTATTATAGGCGCCCATAAGTTCATTAAATGCACCTTTATTTCATCAGAGATTTTTATGTACTCACATGTATCAGTCAAAATCTGATGTGATCAGAGTTCTAGTCTTTCTTAAAACTACATGGCTTTGTTTCCACTGAAGTCTCCTAGAAAGGACTTGAAAGTCAGAGGTAGTGAAGGCAATGTGGCAGTATCCTCTTTTCTCCAAAAATCTAAAAGCTGTAGAAACTAGAAGGTTGGGTTTTTTTTCCCTTGTTGATTTTGGAGCAGGAGACACACATCAAAAAAAAAAAAAAAAAAAAAAAGGAGAAAAAAGAGCAAGGATGTCAGATGGTCAGATCATGTTCCTTGTAAGATAACGTGACTAGCATATTTCAGGACACAGTAGCTTGGGTGCCTGCAGGAAAGGAAGATCACAGTGTGCCTGGCCTTGACCTTGTGATTAGGGAGCCCTTGTGGGCAATGGAAAGTCAAATATCCTTGAGGCTGTGTTGACCACAGAACAGGGGTCTTGGGGACAACATTAGACATTATATCATCATTATATAAAACCTGGACATACAGAATCATAGAATGGTTTGGGTTGGAAAAGACCTTAAGATCATCTACTTCTACCCCCCTGTCATGGGCTTGGATGCCTCACACTAGACCACGACTGTCCAGCCTGGCCTTGAACACCACCAGGGATGGAGCATTCATCACTTCTCTGGACAGCCTGCTCCAGTGCCTCACCACCCTCACCATAAAGAACTTCCTTATATCTAACTAAACCTCTCCTGTTTAAGTTTGAACCCATTGTCCCTTGTCCTATCACTACAGTCCCTAATGAAGAGTCCCTCCCCAGCATCACTATAGGCCTCCGTCAGATATTGGAAGGCTGCTCTGAGGTCTCCACACAGCCTTCTCTTCTCCAGGCTGAATAGTCCCAGCTTTCTCAGTCTGTCTTCATACAGGAGGTGCTCGAGCCCCCTGATCATCCTCATGGTCCTCCTCTGGGCTTGTTCCAACATCTCCAAGTCCCTCTCACATTGAGGACACCAGAACTGTACACAGTACTCCCAGTGGGATCTTACAAGAGCAGAGTAGAGGGGCAGGATCACTTCCTTCCACCTGCTGGTCACGCTTCTCCTTTTCATTTTGCATATTCTTCATGAGAATATGATGGATGGCCTAAATCCTACACAGTTGCCATCCCCAGTAACTTACTTCTTTGCATAACAAGGGAAGAGATACACAGTTAAGCAAAATGGGTTGTCCTCTGTACGTCTTTAGGAGTAGTTATCACTCTCCAGTAGTTATGCAGAAATTACAGATGGTTATTTCATGTACACCTCTGGGAGGCAGGTACCTGAATCTTTTCATCAGGCAATACACGGTCTGAGCTGACTGAATTCTCATCTCCATACCACCAAGTTCCTACAGGATGCTGGATCTGAACTATTGTCTCTACAGAACTAAGCAGTCTTTTCTCACAACTAAGCAGCTAGATGCTGCCTATGGTATTAATATCCCCTATACGTCCCTATGAAAAAAACCAGCTTCAGGCTACTTAGAGATCTCAGCTCAAAGCAACAGACTGTCCCAGGCCTAAGCAACAAAAGCATTTATACCTGTTAGCAATATAAAGAGCAACTAGCTAATTCAAAAGCATGAATCTACAGAATAGAACGGAAAAGACTATTCAGTCAGTGATTTGGCCTCTCATTATTGCTCCCCAGTTTTAGGGAGCTTTGCTACCTGAGCATTATTCAGGAACAAGAATCAGGAAGCATCATAGTCAAACTAACTTGTTCCATAAACAAGTCTTTCTTTTTAATATATCACTTTTGTCATTTTGGTCTACTCTTGATCACTGCATAAGACTTCTGTTAATTTAAAGAAGATGTGCACCACCATTCAACATATATAGCTATATCTACTGGCTGGCAAAATGCTAAGAACCTTCAGGAAATGCAAAGCACTTAAAACTCACCATATCACTTCTCATCTGCCCGCTGTTTTGCCTCTAAAAATTCCACCAGGTTTGTCAGATATGATTTTCTGTTCCAGAAACTCTCCCAATTCCTTTATGTCAGCTCATATTTTTCCAGATGTTTTGTTTGTGATCTCATCCTCTACTAATGTCTCCAAGACCTTGCCTACTGTCAAAATCAAACTTTATTGCAAACCCATAAGTCCCTGATTTCATCTTAGTCTTTGTATGGGATGGGTTTACACTTGCATTGTTCTTGTCCCTTAGTACTGCTTTCTGTTACAATAGGCTAGTAAGTATTCTTAAGTTGACCAGTATCCTCTTCCATCATCTCTTTCATGAGATTCAGGTGTGACCAGCTGAGCCATGCAGCTGTCTCCTCTTTCCAGTAACTTCTTTTTTAAGATTGATGCTCAAATTGCTTCAGCTTTTAGATTCTTTTGTTTTAATTTCTGGCACTGTATTTTGTTTCTTCCTGGAGACCTACTTATCACTGATGGCAGAGGACTAAGGTTGAAGTAATGATGATACATTAGCTAAGACGATACACAGTTTGACCATTGTTTATAGAGCTTTTTATGTCCAGACAAGACTGGTAGTGATAAAAGATAATGAACATCAGGTGTCTCCTTACTGCTCTATATGCCAGTGAAAATCTGTTCAGTTTACTGAAATTTTTATCTGCAATATCAGATTTGTCAAATTGTTCATAAGTTCAGTGGTCATGGTGTGATGGAGGAATGCATTCAAATGGGTGAGATGATCCCAACTAAGGGGTACAGTAGCTGCAAATCAGCTTATTTATCCTCCATTAATGTAGACAAGGAAACAGTGTAAGAGATTTACATTGAGACATTCCTTCTCATCACAGAGACGGGAAACCTTAAGCCAGTCCTGGCTAGGGGGATGATTTGAGTCCAGTCATCTTGCAGCCCTCTAGCATCCCCAAAAGATGACACATACTTTAGAAATGTCATGCAGACTTTTAACTAAACCTACGGGAACTACACAGTTGCTTGAAAAACCCTTAATGTTCAACAATGCAATTCATCCTGTCAAAATTTGTGGACAAGGTATAATTTTATTTTAACATTATGTGCAATATTAAGAGTATTAAGATACATACTTGTAGTTTCATAAAAATTACATGTGGGTTGTTTGGGTTTTTTTTCCTCCACAAGGAAGGAATCTCTTTTTAAAGCCGAAGGCTGACAATCTAGTTGCTGGGTGGGCTCATAATTCTTCAAGCCAGGTAAGGACCCTTTTCATGAAGCCAGTCAGAGGAGTCATATGGTGAAAATGGTTCAGCTGGATGCAGGGATCCTTGCACAAGCAAGGACTGACCAGACTGAGGTCCTGCTCTTTTTTGCACTGTCTCTTTTCTTTGACTAACTGTGGGGTTTAGTTCTTCATGGTCTGAGTTTAGCATCTTTCACCTGGTTCCAAACAGCAGTAACATAAATGTAGGGAGATTGCCTTACAATGAGTGAGCATGAATGTTTCTAATATTCAGGTGTTCAATTTACTTCAAAAAACCTGAATTCCTCCCTCAAATTCCTTTGTACCAAATGGGTGGTTATCACCGCCTGTCGTTGTTTTGTTCTCTCAGAAGAACAAGAGATATCTGGGTCACATGGAGTCTGATAACACAGATTCAAGTCTACTTGTCCAAAGACTTGAACAACTCACATAGACTGAGATCCTGCACCAGGGGATTTAAGGACCACAGCTTCTAAAGATGCAGCACTATGCTTGACTCATTGCTGCTCTGTTTTGTAGGAAATTTCCACAAGGACTTGTGCAAGGGTATTTTTTTATTGTTTTGTTTGTTTATGTTCCTCTTCTCCTCTCCATCCAACCAGCATGAAGTTCCTAACATAGCTCTGAGGTTCCTAATATAGCTTTGACACTCTCAGGTTCATATTTCGCCTGGAAAGTGGAGATAATAGCACTGTCCATCTTTATATGTGTGATTTAAAAAAAAAAGAACTGAAGGCTGTAAGCTACCACTTAAGATAATGGGGGATGATGGCAATTTGGTACCAATAGACATAAATAACCAGCAAAGGAGACTCCACAGACTTTAAGTTTTTGGTAAATTATTCAGACAGTTTAAACTATTCTACTACTCAAATCAATGACAAAGTTTTCTCGGTTGGCAATAGAATAAGAACTGTGTTAGAGATAAGTGTCCTTGAATAACAGCCCCATATATCTCCAAGCATTAGCCATTTTTAGCACGTAAGCTATACAGAGAGTTGAAACCAGTGATAACTTCCTTTCTTGCTGAGTTTGTGCAAACATTTCCTGAAGCTTTCAATTTTACCACAATAGAAGCCTTTTAAAGCTTAAATGGGGATAACTTGAATTATTAGCATCGGTTCCCTAGCCCAACCACAAGCATGTCTGAAGCAGCTCTTGCTGATAACACACTGCAACAACTACATTTCCTCACACATATCCACAAAATAACCTGATATTCATGATTGTCACAGAGTAGGAAACCACTGGATTGCCAGAACTATTGCCCCCAAATAACCTTTCAATTTCTTTCCTGTATTTTTCCCTGCCCATTTCAATGTACAGTTCAAACAATTTCTTAGTGAAACCACAGGTCAAACACTTTGTTAACAGATACTGATGGCACACTACCGAAGTCAGTGGCTCTCTGCAAGGACTGACACAATCAATGACAATCAATGACAATAGTTACATAAGAAAAATCTAAATTCCTGGTTCCATGCCTGGTGTCAGCATCAGAATTTTAGGAGTTTTGACCATGGGTCAGTTTACACTGTAAAAGGCCTGCTGGTGGCAAATGGGGTATTCCTGTCCCAAAGAGGGAAAAAGATCCCAGCTCAGGAGCTAGTAGGGCTTATAGAGAGGGCTTTAAACTAGGTTTGAAGGGGGAAAAGGATAACACAAGGCTTGCTAGAAATGAGCCACAGGGTAGCATGCTGCTGTTGGACTCCAGATCCACAGGGCAACTTAAAGACATTTATGCCAATACCCGCAACATGGACAACAAACAGGAGGAGCTGGAAGCCATTGTGCAGACCACCTAGCCAGGATGAAGCTACAGATGTAGCTTCAAACAATTGGGAGAAGTTTCACAATTGCTTGCCCTTGTTCTCATGGGGGACTTCAACCTACCTGATGTCTGGAAGTACAACACAGCAGAGAAGAAATAGTCCAGGAGGTTTTTTGAGGGTGTGGAAGATAACTTCTTGACCCAGCTGGTTAGTGAGGCAACTAGGAGAAATTCCTAGCTAGATTTGCTGATTGCAAACAAAGAAGGACTGGTGGGCAACGTGATTGCTGGAGGATGACTCAGGCAAATGACTGAATTTTCAATCCCTGGAAAAGACATAGAATAATAGAATAGTTAGGGTTGGAAAGGACCTTAAGATCATCTAGTTCCAACCCCCCTGCCATGGGCATGGACACCTCACACTAAACCATGGCACCCAAGGCTCTGTCCAACCTGGCCTTGACCACCACCAGGGATGGAGCATTCACAACTCCCTTGGGCGACCCGTTCCAGTGCCTCACCACCTTCACAGTAAAGAACTTCTACCTTATATTGAACCTGAACTTCCTCTGTTTAAGTTTGAACCCATTGCGCCTTGTCCTGTCACTGCAGCCCCTAATGAGTAGTCCATTCCCAGCACCCTTATAAGCCCCTTTCAGATACTGGAAGGCTGCTATGAGGTCTCCACGCAGCCTTCTCTTCTCCAGGCTGAACAGCCCCAGCTTTCT
>WYDI02015274.1:7137-31159 GCA_009867235.2 Psittacus erithacus
TTGTGTTATACCTTAGTTACTGGGCTGTTCTTATCTCAACCCATGGGAGTTACATTCTTTTGATTCTCCTCCCCATCCATCTGGGAGCGGGGGGGGGAGGGAGGGGGAGGAAGCTGGGGAGAGAGAGAGAGTGCATGGCTGACTGGGCTTAAACCAAGACAGATACTTACAGTGAACGCAAGACAAAAAACAGTGACAGCAGCTGCAGACAACAATATGCAGATGACAGAAAAGTTGCTGCTAATCTGTGATCACAGGCTTAACTCACAAAGTTGTCATGAGTTTATATGGAGAATTTAGCAACGGTTTACTTTTAGGCATTTAAAAATAACTACCTGTTGGATGCTGATGCAATAGAGGTGTCAAAAATGTAGACCTCATCAGAATTTATCTCCATCAGTGCAAAGGTAGACTAACAAACTTCTCCCGTTCCCTCATTCCAAACACCATCCACTCTTAAGAAAAAATGATACTGGAAAACATTTAAACATTAGAAGCATGAAGTCATTTAACATTCAGGAAAAATGTAAAAAAATACCAAATCAAAACCTCTGTAAAATGGGTTTCGATTGCCCAAGTGTTTTTAACTAGAAATTTCTTGAGCAATACAGCCATTTGAGTCATATAAATCGCCAACTCACCTTCTTTCTCTGTGTGTGAGTAAGCTAAGAATCTTTACCAGTACTTGAAAGTACTGGTTTCCTGTTCTAAGTTACAATTCTTAGAATGTCTTATTTTCAGCAGAAATGGCTGTCCTATGTCTCGTATAGTAAAATGATCCATATGTATTTATAACATACTTTTTTGAGTCCTTATGTGAGTCAGTAAGAATGTCTCAGGTCTTCAGACTCACACCACATTACTCATGTCAACTTTTCAGAAAAACACTGCAACCTTCTTAGGCTGTGCTTAGTAAGTGCTTCTTAGGTATCAACATCAGCTGTGTGTAACAGATGATCTTAGCATTTCTCCAAATAATCAGCAATCCTCCTGGTCCTTGCAGTTTTCTTGACAAGAGTTTTGGAAGTATTGTGTATCTGTGAGCAATCAATGGACTTGCTTTCTCCTTGCTGAAGTAGAAAAATAACAGGCTTCAGGCTTCTGGCTTAAAAATAAACATATTTACAGAGAGTGCCCAAATCTGTTTTGTAGTGAAATGCACATATATGATTAGCTGAAACCCAGTAAAGTTATTAACTGATGGAACATACTTCTGTTTTTCTCTTGTTCATATAAAATTGAGTGACTTAAGATCAAGAGTTACCCATGTATACAAAGAATTAATCTATGAAGAGAAAACATCAGGTTACTGAACTAACTCAACCAGTCCTTATTGAAATAGGCAGTATTTATGATCAATTAGAATTATACTGTCAAAAATATATGTACAGCAAGAGGGACAATCTGATCTCGATTTCTCAAGGAAAATTTAGTCCTGTGAAAAACCTTGACAGAATCCAATCTCCATTATTTGAGCTTCATTTTTGGGAAGTATTACATACTCTAAATATTTACCAAGTTGTAATTTCCTAGCATCCTTCAAAAGCTTGTTCTATGCATGAAAATCACTTTGGTCATGAATATTAAACAATAATTAATGTCAACATTGGGCTAAGGTTCTTGTTTTATTGTACATGATGGTAATGACTTGCAATGCAGCCAGGCTTCTGACAAACAGGATCTGCTGACAAACAGGATCTGCTGACAAACAGGAACGTAGTCCTCTCATATTGCACTAGAGTTAGCACATGCACTCCACAAATCTTCAAAATATTGTCTGTCTTCATTGCATGACAGCTTCCTGCATTTTTTCTGTGTATGTTGCATAAAAATCACATAGCCATTTCTGATTTTTATATGCCCAGCTCTTTTCAGAATTGGATGAAACCACATCCTTCTATTTAAATTAAATCTGTAGGAGCAACAACCAGTTAATCCCTCTACATTGTTTTTTCTTTTTCAATTTTTTTTCTCTCTTAGCATTATTTCCCACACTAACTTCTTTCCATCCCATGCAACTTCCAGATTTTTTTCTCTGCAGATATTTTTTAATTTATTTGAAGCTGTCAGTATATAAAACTTAGAAAGAATGAAGGAATAGATAATTCATCATTTTCCTTTCTTCCTGAACCACAAGATAATAGAATAACTTAAGCAGAATATTTACTTCTCTTTTCTTTGGATCTATAATGCAAGAACTGAGAGCTCAACAGAAGCACATCTTGAATATACTGCTCTGAATCTGCCTAGTTGCTCAGATTCCCAAGAGATTGTAATGCCATATACAAAAGACAGTGGAAAATAATAAATTTACACTTACTACTTTATAACCCTTCACCAGGATTTGTAAAGGTCTGATGAATTCCTTTGATATCTCATTCATAAGTGTGTGCACTGTGACTCTTGTCAGTGGAAGTTGTAATTGCAGAAGTTGCAGTTTCCTGTTTTCCCATAACTGAGATTCATCATGTTTCTATTTAGAATGACTATTTCCTCCTGCCTTCATTGAGTAGTTCAGCACTTGATCATGGTCCAGGGCTGCCAAAGGACTTTCTATAAAAGGTCTACAAAATCAGCAATATTTTTTTTTTATTTGGAGTAACAAAAGTTGTCTGTTTCATATTATTGAATGACACAACATCCTAAAATGTCTGATCTTTGTATCTTGAGAAAAGATTTGTGGCTGGTATCTGAAAGGGTACCCTAGTAGCATCCTGATTCTAGAGTTGCTACAAAGTGTTTGCTCTTTGATACAGGTAATTTTACAGAATTTCTGTAACTGCAGCTGTTTGTACAATATTTACTGGTGGAATGATTAACAATACTGGAAGCCAGATCTGCAAGAGTGTTCAACTTCAAAATACTTCTAATTTGTGTTATTGCTGTTAGAGCAACAAATGAGCAAAACTGTAATTCATTCAATGCAAAATATGCATGTTTGCTGCAAACACATGAATTCAAGATTGATTTTTCAGCTACTACTAGCTACCTTGATCAGACTTTTGTCTTTCAAGGGTGTTGTTCAAATTCTGGGAATACTCAAAAGCTCTCTCTAGTGTTGTTGGATGGCACTTAATAAATCTCACAAACGAATTTACTGTGAACTGTCTCTCTGCTGTTTTTTCAAACTAGATGTCAGATATAAACAGGCATGACATACACTGAGCAACATACTGATGCTTAAAATACTGAAAGGTACTGCCACATGAACAAAGCTTTCATGAAAGCCATCACAAAGTTTGTCAAAGAGTTGGTTTTGTTGCTAAGATACCTACTCCAGCTTCACTATTACTGAGAATTATATTGTCAAAGCAAGAGAAAATTCATATTTTTTGAGATGTCAAGCAAAACACTTTCCCACCAGAGAGTTTATGCTTGGGTAAAACTTCAGTAAATAAATCTCCTCACTGACTTCTGCTCGTTAGCCTCTATCACATAGCCAATGGTAGAACCTGTTTACAGGAACTGTGAGAAGACATAAAAGGGTCTTTTGTTTTTTTTTTTTCCACCGGCAATATTTGCCTTAAAGCAGTCTTAAAAGGTGCTGTTCCAAATTCTTTCAAAAATCTCTAAACAAGTATTCTGTTCACTGTCTTCCTCAGCCTTAAGGGCCGCTATAAGTCCTCTTTATGAGTGTTATGTTTAGAGTATCCAGGAAAAGCCTCTTTATAAGAGTCTTCTTTACCCTTTTTTGGCTTAGGTACTAATAGCTAGAGCTATTTGCCATTTAATATCAGCAGGGTTTTTGTTACGTTTTACCTGAAAAAGTGCAAAAAATATAGTAGCATCCTGCCAGTTTGGCAAGTGTTGCTGAAATTGTTTGTAGACTTAACTTCAACAAAACTTATATACTAGTACCTTTGTGTTCCTGACAATCTCAGCATCTAGGAGATGAAAGAATGCACTCAGCTTTACAAGTTGATGTTGTAAAATCAGTGTTTTCATTGTTTCTCATCAATAGTTTTGCACAATGCATTCAGGGAAAATATGCTCTTCAAATTTTTTTTAGTCAACTTAAAATGCACCTCATTTGAGTCATCATACATGTTCTAAAACTCTGAAAAATCATTGATTCCACCAGAGTCAATTAAGACTTGAAAATTTTAAGAAGTGGCTTGTTTTGGTGGTCTTTATAACTACACAGATTTGTACACTGTAAGCTCCAGAAATCTTAGGACTTGATGCAATAGCTGGTTGTGCTAAACTAAACAGAAATTATTTGGAGGGTGTTTAATTTCAGCAAAAAGTGGGAAATATTGTCTGTGGTAAAGAATTTTACTGTGCAATGGAATAGTGACCAAACAAATAAATATATTTTTAATTGGTTTAATATAAAAATTAAAACTCTTCAAAGATGTTCTGAAATTGTGTGCTTGTGTGTGTGTATGTAGGTGTATTTAGAGATTTTCAGTTTCACATGCAATGTGTTAAAAAATTCACTTTCCTTAAAGGATGATTTTTATCCTTGTGCAGTGATATAACCAGCTGAGTTGGTTTGGGCTGAGATAGAGTTAATTTTCCTCATAGTAGCTTGTATGGGGCTATGTTTTGGATTTGTGCTTGAAACAGAGCTGATGACACAGCGATGTTTTTTCTATTGCTGAGCGATACTTTCACAGAGTCAAGGCCTTTTCTGCTCCTCATCCCACCCCTCCAGCGAGCAGGCTGAGGGTGCACAGGAAACTGGGAGGGAACACATCTGAGACAGGTAACCCTAACTGACCAAAAGGACATTCCATGCCATATGGTGCCACGCTCAGCATATAAAGCTGGGGGAAGAAGGAAGGAAGGATACACATTCAGAGTGCTGGTGTTTCTCTTCCCAAGTAACCATAATGCGTAATGAAGCCCCACTCTCCTGGAGATGGCTGAACATCTGTCTGTCCATGGGAGGTGGTGAATTAATACCTTGGTTTGCTACACTTGCATGCATGGCTTTTGCTTTACTTATTAAACTGTCTGTGAAAATACAAGTGATGCCATTGGCTTGTTGAATAAATACTCTCAAAAGTTCTCCTCCTCAAAAAAAAAACCAACCCCAAACCAGATCAACAGTGATATCCTTTTCTATGTCATTTGAAAATTACAATGAACCATTTCCACATGCCTTGCAGATGGATGTAGAAGAAACTTACTACAAGATATTAAAAATATGATTAATGGTACAAAATGTTGTTAACTTTACACATCAAGGAATTCAGTCAGAGTAATAAGGTTTGTATGGAATTTTTCTCTCTAGCTTCATCAGTGATAAACAACAACTGACTTATGCGTGGGTCTTCCTCATTTATTAAATCCAAATGCTGTAGATAGGAAATGGCCATCTTAGCTCCTAAAATGGTGATCCGCAAGTGGTGGTATACAAAAGAGACTAATGAACTTCTGGCAGCTAATATGTTTCTCTGATATTAAAAAAAAAAACAAACAAAGACACAAAAAGCTGAACAGCAACAACAAAAACGCAAAGAAAACGTAAGTAAGAATATAAACATCTGGAGTTACTATGATTTCATATGCCACTTGTCTTAAATTCAGGAACCTACACTTTGCCTAATGGCTTTCCAGATACTCAGATGTTTTATTTTGATCTTGCTCCTTATATCCAAAAGCTGAATTACCAGCATTTATGGGCAGAAAATCTGTTATATCTCAAATTAGATTGAGTGAAAATTTAAATGAGAGGGAAGCTTCATAAATACATTTACAAATGTCTTAAGTTTTAAAATTTCAGTAATAAAAATAATCCAGATTAACAGATGTAAGAAAACATTGTAGCCACTCACTGAGATAATAAAGAAAGCACAATCACACTATGGCACTGATAGCTAGCTTTTATTATTTCACGTGACACCTAAGGAAAAAAGACTTTCTATGAGAAAATAATAAATACAAATAACTTAGATATGACACAGTTTTTTTTAGGGGGAATGGAATCACAGCTATGAATCAGTTCAAAACTTTTCCTTAAAATTTGTGATGAAAACGTTCTTTCTGTTAAACAAAGCTTTGTTCACCATCACAAGCAAATGGGTACAATAGTTTTGTTGGTTTGTTGTGGGGTTTTTTTTTCTGTACGTTCCAGAACTTAACATATTATTTAATTTGCTTTTACGTTGCAATCTTTCTTTATAAAATGTAAGTAGTTTTTTTATCAATGTAAATTTATTGTATCAATGCAAATTTATTAGAATCTTAATTGAAATTTCCAATATTCCTATGTAGACTTTTTAGTTTAATAATGAGGCACTTAACCAGTTATGTTTGGAAACATACAGTAAAGGGAATAGCAAAAAGAGAAGTCAGATAGAAAAAATGCTGCTATTATGAAAACTTCCAGGACTGTATTACCAGCAGCTTCATACCTCTATAGAAGTAAAGGACTACATATAAACAAGTTATTGGTGATTTTCACTTGATTTTGCTCAGGTAAGGATTTTTTTCCTGACTTACCTATAATCATAGAATCATCGAACAATGCCAGTGATGGAGCATTTACCACTTCTTTGGGGAAGGGGCCAGATGTTTGTAAAGCATTTATCGATAAAAGGTTCTTGGATTGTAACTCAAGCTATTAATTAAAGAAATCAAATGCTAGACTAAAGATGCTATTTTCAGATCATATTGCAATTCTAATACTTGAAGTATAAAAGCAAATAAAAAGCTTCACAGTAATTTTATAAGGAAAGCCAAGACATCATCTGGTTATATAATGTGTAAGTACTACGCTGTTTTATTTTACTATATGTTAAGAAAATAGGATGCTATGTCATGTTTTAAGTAATTTAATTTTATTATTAATCAACTCCACTATTTGTGCAGCTAAAATTATACATGCTATTAATTATACATCATAAGCTATGTATATAATTATATATATCTATATATAATTATATATATGCATTCAAATAAGCTGGTGGAAAAAGATATACCTACATTTTGAATAAAAATATGCAGTTTTGATGGATGGGAAGAAACAGATCCAAACTCCCAATTAATTTCACATAAACTTTACTAAAATCTGAAAGTGCAGTACATCCTTTACTCCTGTCAAGCACAGATTTTTCTAGAGATTATAATAAAACAGAATTTTTAGGGGATCAGACTACACAGTTTCTTTGTGTTCATCTCCTGAAAGAAGACTAAAGGCTTTAAACCACATGGTGGTGTGCAGGTGGGAAGTGTCTATTAGAATATGAACAAATCTATTTCACTCCCTAGATAATTAAAATTCCAAGAATATAGATGAAATGAATGAAACTTGGATGTATTTGTAAACAAGTCTCCCACTGTCCTTACAAACAGGTTGTTGCTGCCAGGCAGTTCAACAGGTTTCTGCTTTTCAGTAAACTCAGTGTGATCCCCCACAGGCCCTGAGTATTATTTGGGAGTATTCTCAGTCCTGGCTGCAGGACTAATGAATAAGAAGTGGAGAAGGACCCTGACGATATGGACAAAAGCAATATGTGCAGGAAGCTCAGTGAAGGATGTAGACAGCAACTGACCATAGCTACTGCACAGAAAGCTGAACTCAACATAAAAAGGAATGGATGGTGGCCTTTGGTCTGCCTAAACAACTATAGCACCAGAGCAGATCAGTTGGTTTGATCAATGGAGAAAATCAGCCAGTTATATTGGCTACGTGAATCAAGTAACTGCTTGCCTGCTTTTCTCTGAGTTAGCAAAAAAGTGAAAATGCCTTCCAAAATTAACCAGACCACATGTGAGTAATTCCAACATGAAGTATGAGAATGGAACAATGAACAAAAAGAACTCTGAGGGCAGCAATGTGCTTGAGCTGGTTTTAACCCATGCCTTCCTTCCTGATAAATGGGGCCACTCACTGCTGTGACAATGATCATGTTATAGAGACAGGCAGTGAGTATCAGGTTTGTATTGTGATTCAGCTATAAATAGACATTGCTGCATTCTGCAAAGTGAGCTTGTAGCATTGCTGCATTTCTCTGCTAAATCAAAATCTCACATAACCTCAAATACCTTAGAATATGTATATTTTATGTGTTAAACACTCCACATGTGGAACATTTGAAAGAACCTGGTCAGAGAGTGTTGGACCATGACATGCTGGCACCCAGCTCTTCTCCACAGCCTTTCTCTTTTCCTCTTTTTCCTTCTCTGTGCTTCTAGCACACATTGTGCCTCTCATATGCAGTCCACAAGAATTCTCTTTAACATAACAACAAACAAAATATACAGTCCATTGCAGACTGTATGAGATAATATGCATCCTTTTAGAACTAGTTCTTTTCTTTTTTTCTAATCTACTATGCTGTAACTAGATTTTCTGAGGTGGGTTAAGATATAGCCAATATAAATTCCAATCAATTTGGATTTACATAAACTTCAAAAAAAAATTGTGGACCTATGTAGAAGCTTTGACTAAAACTGATTACAAATGTAGTTGCAATGTATTCCATTATCTTTACAAAGCAATCATGATAATTGCAAATTTCATCAGTACATAGCTGGTTTCTTGAGCAGAAGGCTGAACTTTCAAATTTAATCGTTTTCATGTACTACATGTTTGCAAGAAATGAAATAGTTAAGGCTAAGATGTCTATATTTTTCAGTAATGATGAGAAGTGAGCCATCTGCTCATCAGAGAAAAAAAGTTTGTAAAACTATGCAATCAGTATTGTATATCTTTTGAAATTATAGAAAAGGGAACAATTTCTTATATACTAACTACATAGTAAGAGTGCTAGGGGGAGTGGTGGAAAAATAAGAAAAAAGCTGTCTCATTTAAGCACATGTCACAAAAAGTGACTAGGAGGCTTTCTTGCCATGCTGATCTTAGAAGACCAGTGGCCTATTTCACAGCAGTTTAGCTCACCTTACGTCTTTTTGAGAGAGGAGGTGGAATTCATCTCGCTTAAATTTAGCTATATAAAGGTTGAATATCTCACATAAACTAATCACATAAACTCCCTTCATAATCAATGGCAGCAGTCATATCACAATGTGAGTTATTCTCCCAGCTTTTTTCATTCTGCTGCCTGTGTTAAATGACTGTGACTAAGTGAAATGTCATGTCTAAATTCCAGAAAAATAGAATTAGATGAGATGATTCCAGCCCTCAAAATGCTCTGTATCTATGTGTTCACCAACATTGCAATCATGTCATGGTCTCAAAACTACATACAACCTTGGTATCAGATTTTCTCTTAATTCTCAGCACCACTAAGGTTAAAAATTATTACCCAACACTGTTGAAGTATTAGTAAAGACAATAGGTCAAATGTGCTGCAAAGCATGAGAGATTAATGCTTCCAGATGAAGGTTGTTTCACTGCTGTTGGTTTTAATCAGCCATCACACAGAATTCCAAAGAGGCTGAAGTAGGATTCATTGAGCAATCCAGGTTATCAGAAAAGCAGTAATGTACCTTCCTAGAGGCATCCTTGGTTAATTAGTATTTGCATATGTAGTAAAAGAGTAATTATGAAACCACCACCCCCAATTTTGACCTACTACAACTTGGTATATGTGAGTGTTTAATTATGAACATTGGAAAGTACAATACCCTACCTCTGAGGACATTTGAGTGGTTTGAATCATTCACATATTGTTCATATTTGAGACTGCACCTTTAACCCTTAATACTTTACTACTAAGTATAAACTATTAAGTACTATTAAGTATTTTCCTGGTTGCTATGTATACGCACTAAGTACCAGTCCATATTTTGTCGTATTGGTTTAGACTAATGTGCCCAAGATGCAGATATTGATATTAATAATATTGACTTCTACAGCCCAGAATAACTCTTTATAGCTCTTCACATATTTAGCATATGCAATATTAGTGGAATATCACATACGTAACTGTCAAGTATCACTAAATTTGCAAAAATGCATTCAAATAAAAAAAAGACATAACAAAATTTCAATAAACCAGTCTTTTTAATGACATAATCTTGAAGCCCATTATATAAGGAAATCTTAAGCCAATGTGAAATATTCATGTGAATAATATGGCAAAAATTCTTTCAGAGTTCAGTATGAGAACACTTTACCCCTTGAAATGCAAATACTAATAATCCTTCTAATACATTTTTTTTTTCATTCTGTAGTTGTGCTAATTGGCATACATGATCCAAGATCTAGAAATCTGAGGAAATTACTAGGCCAGAAAAATATAATATTGAGCTTATGTGCAAAGAAGGCCAAGAGAAAAGTAAGCCAATAATGTATAAGGAAAGCAAGATCATATTTTTGAAATGCTTTAAAACTACAGATGACAGTCACGTCTTAATGTTTGCCAGCTATTACTGGCAACATGGGGTAACATTCTCAAGGAATGATAGGATGAACCTCTTACGACAAACAAACGGATTGCTATGTGCAAGACTCCATGATGCTTAATTTCAGGAGTGAATTACAAATCAGATGTGATCATTCTGCTTGTCTATCATGCCTCCTACACAATTCTTCAATCCTTTGGTCAGTTACAGCTAAAGTAGAATTTGTAAAGACAAAAGGTTTCATTAAATCAGTGGCCAAAATAAAACAATTACAAAGGAATGTCACTTAAAAAAGCTAGCATTTTTCAGCAAAAAGGAGCAAGCCACAGTATATGCTGTTATTTGGCCTTAGGAATAGATAAAAGATATATGAGGAAAAAAGGAATATTTCACAATAACAGAGAAGGGACCCTGGATATGGAGGAAATAAGACGTGTGTGGCAAAGGTTCCATAAGAAGTCAGGTTTTATCACTGTCATTATTCAGATTTTATCAATCCCACTATTCACAGAGTAACTTGCTTATATGATAGTCAAATAAGAGCATCTTTTTGTATGTGAGGTCTTCCTTTTTCTTCTCTTAAGCTATATTTGCTTTTCTTATATGGAAATCTGCATATCTGCTATATATCATTAAGTGTCCTTTTCTTTCTCAGGTAAGGGGAAAAAAATGTTACCTTAATTTCTTTCCATTTTCTCTCATTCAGCTTACTGAGACACCAGAAGGTAGTATCATTATTTCTAAGAAATATTCATTTTTTAATTTTGTAATTTTACTTTTGCTGAAATTCCACATTGCATATTCTATTTTGTACAAAATAAGTTTGGTAAACATTCAGAAACAGTCTTGTTTATCTCTTGTCATTGTGAGGGAAGAAACATAAATAACATGACACTGTTAAGCTTGATTTAGGAAGTGGGACAAGTGGGAGATGTTTTGTGCCAGGAAAACTTTGCACATGTACTGGCACATGCACACACACATGAACACATGCATAAAACATTCCAGTTAATTCAGACTTGCTCCAGTAACCATAATAGTAAGTCAGCTTGGCCCAGCCAGGACAAACATAGCATCCACTCCCGCTGTGTCAGGATCAGCGAAGGTCTTGGCTCTGACTCCTCAAGACCTCTGCTTCTATAAGTTTGGATGGCTGGTGGTGATGTTCCCCCAGTCTCTATACTGTGAGGGCTTATTTCCAGGTGTTGGCACAGGCTGTGAGACAAATTAGTTCATAACAATATCGTAGTTTATCTTTCCATCCAAGTAGGTCTTGATGCTTCCGTGATAAGTCTTTAGTGAAGATGGTATAGCTCAGTGAAGATACTAGGGCTATAGCTCAGAGATAGTTTGAAGAATTTGTGCTATAGTTCTAGAAACGATTTTATCTTTCCAAACTGATATAAAGATTAATACAGGTTTTTCTCACTCAGTTTTGCACTAAGCCATCAGGTCCACCCACAATGCTTTTTGAAGGTTCATTTTCATGTTATTATTTTAGTCATACCTTTGGCAGAGCTTTTGCAGAACTACCTATAAACACAGTAATATTCTTCAAGATTCTGCAGAAAGCATGCAAATTTTGTACTTTAATTGTGGATAGATTGACATCTTGTGGCAAGCTAATGAAGGTAATCTTTACACCATTAAATTAGGACTTGAATAGTTCAAGGAATATATATTTTTAAAAAATTTATTATTATTTTATTTTTATTCAGACTACATTGTCATTTATCTCAGAGAAAAGCTATAGAAACAAGCCTTGGATGAAAGGTATTTTTTCCTCCTGTTTCTACCATACTGAAGTTCTGATACTTCACACTGATACCAATACTAACTTTTGTAAAAAGGAAAAAAATGAAAACCACAAAGAATTCTTTTTTATTACAGGAGAGAAATTTTCCAGAAATTGTGACTGTGTCCTCACAGTTATTACTGAGAAAACAAAATACGTTTTTAAACAACATTTTAGTTTTCCATAGATTTTTTTATTTTTCATCTATATTGATGGCTAAATTAATGAGCCAAGAAAAAAACTACTCAGAAGTAATTCCTTCCAGAGCAGTTATCTATTTGGGCAGCATAAATATTTCATTGAGGCAATATCTAAATTGAGTAATTCTTTAACAAGGGAAATTAAAAACAAAAACAAAAACAAGAAACAAAACAACCAACACAGAACTTGATTATTTGGGACAAAAGGAATGCAACTCAGTAACTCAAAATCAGACATCTATACCTGAGCTAGCCTGTCTGGGCAGGATTCAATTGCCTTAACACAAACATTTAATATAATTTTTAACTCTCTGCAGTATTTCCGCTGGCTCCCATGATTACTTTAGCTGATCTCATCTTTCAGCACCATGCCTGCCATCCCCAAGAAGGCATTTCAGGTGCCCCAGGTGTCTATACTGGCAATGGACTCTGAAGCTTAAGAAGAATCCTGACCCCTGCTCTATTTTGATAGCCACTGTGAAGTAATGTGCATTTTAGAGGGATAATTCTTCTGATCTATTTCTGATGTCTGCTTGAGGAGGATAGGAACCTGTCAGTAGGAATGTCTATTCCTTTTCACTGATTTTAAGATAACTACCCCACATGTAAATGTTTATGTTGGAGCTCACTCAGGTAGGATTCAATTTGCTATCAAGAACCCTAGATTTTGGTATCTATGTGCAACTTAGGTCTCTAAAACTTCTGCTAACATAATCAAGATAATAAATAAATTAGAAAGGGATTCAATTTATTTCCTACTAAGGACTTCTGTTTGAGCGAACATTTATTGCCATTTGCCTGGCCTCAAGCTGTTAGTTCAGCTCCCTTCTGTGACTTGTGCTATATGCAATTGCTCCATGAAAATGTTGCAGTCTCATGTAAAAACAGCCATACATGCTAAGACAAGTGCAGAGTCAAAGTCCGTTTTTTTAGGTCTCTCTTCAACTGTACTGTGTGACTGTACCTATCTAGCTGGTATTATTCTCCGCTTTACCATCAAAATAAGTTAGTTGTTAGGGTGCTCACCCAGAAAAGAAGAAACTGGGGTATGAATTTCTTGCCCATAGAGGAAGAAGCAGCAATGAAGACCATCTTCTGTTATCTGACAGTCCGAATTACTAGTTTCTTTCTAGCTTTCCTTCTCACTTTGAATCTGGAACTCCTCTGTGAACATTATCCTGAAGGGAAGACTAACATTAATGGTAATAAAAGATCATGCCCTGATCCAGGCACCTCTATTGCCTTGTGCCTTGGAACATTATACCGAAAGGAAGACGGACATTAATGGCAAGAAAAGACCATGCTCTGATTCAGGCACCTTATTGCCTTGTGCCTTGGAACATTATCCTGGCAAGGCTGACAAGAATGTTCACATGAAGAGGAAATGCAAAGCATACTGGAGAGCAGTACCTCACTTTAAAATGAAACATTTTTTCTCATTCAGTGTATGCTATCTATTGGAAAAAAAAAAATAAACAAGTGGTAGGAAAAACTTATAATGTTTCTGACTGTTTTATTTCTAGTATTCTAGAGCCAGGATCCACAGGAAAAAAAAAACAAAACAGGTTGTTTATCATAGTAGAAGAATAAAATTGTAATGAAAAGTCAATGATCTCCCTAGTTGCTGACACAGCACAAATGAGTCCCCCAAGTTCTGGTACTCAAATCTATACCCACCACCCCTCCGAGTATGAACACTACCACACTTGTCCCTCCACATCTCTCCTGTAGCTAATTCAGACCCAGGGTCTCCTCTATAGTTGACTCTTACATTCCTAGTCTTTCCAGAACTCTCTGGTAGCTAGCTCCTAGACCTCTTATCCTACTAGCAAGCCACTTTCTGACTGCTCTGTCATGAAGTTTGCTGATGAATCGCTTTTACATACATACATACACACAGGACTCTCACACAGCAGTTGCTGGCACCCAGACTTGCTGGCACCCAGACTTACAGGCCCTTGTGACCCATGGCCTCTCCTCCAGTTGCTGGCACTGAGATTTTCACAGGGACAAGGCACCTGAAATTCTTAAATATTAATTCCCCAATCATTCATGCCCCAATAGAAAAATATTTTTAATAGAGTGATAAACACTCAAGCTCTTTGCCAGGCTACAGCATGCCATATTAATGTGACTAAGGAACAGATTATCAAAGGTTGATACCAGTCTGTCTGAAGTCTTGAAATTAAATGAAAAAAACTTTCATCAAATTTGAGCTATTTTGCTTCAAAAGTTAATTCAAACAGTTACCTTTTCCAACTGAAAATGAGTTACATTATCAGAGGAATTTAACATTTAAACTGATATGGGGTTTTAAAGCTTTTTTTAAACTGAAAAACAAAAGGATAAAGCAACTTTTATTGAGGCCAAGTGACTTGCCAGGATTTTATTTCATTTGGATATTATTTTTTAATGTGGTTTTCCCAAAATTTTTTTTAGAATAACTGAGTGATCTGTTGTTTAATTCTGCCATTGAAATATCACTGTTCTAAGACTGACATGGACATTTTCTTTTTTTGCATCAAATATATTAACAAAATGTCACTAACAATACTAAATATCATCAGAAGCAACACAAAACAAACACTGAGGTATACCAGTGAGGTATTGTTCCATGAAATTACATTTTATTCTCTCATTCACAAATCAACCATGCTTTATAATGAAGTTTGAATGAGGTACTTAAAAATTCCATTTTAAAATTTTATGATCTTAAAAGTTTCAGCAAGAAATTTCAAATTACTTTCTTTCTTCTTCAGCTCCTCAGCCAGAAAATACATTACAAAATACTTTGTCTGGATTACTAAATAGGAGATGCAAAAGGGAAGAAGAAAAGAAGGGAAGGGACTGCAAGTGAGTCTGCAGAAAATCATATGTATTCAATAAACCAAAAATATATTAGCTTGAAACTAATGAATAAACATTTATAAAATAAAATCAAAGCAAAAATTCTACATCTTGCAGGAGTCCAATCAGCAAACAGTTAATTTTACCAACTATGCCAATTAACCCATTAAAACCTAGTTTTAGTTTTTAAAAATAGGTCAGTAATCTTAGCAAGCAACTTTCTGAGTGATTTTTTTCTCTTCATTTTCAGTAAGAGAATTTCAACTTCAATGAAAACATTTTCTTTTCAGCAGCAGAAAAAATATGCTTTACCTTTTCTTACCTGAGGAAAAAAAAAATCCAAACATCTAAACTGTATCTTCTTCTTATGACTATGTCTAACAGTTATGGTTTATGTTTAAGTCCCTGGAAGATTAGTCAGGTGGATATGGCATCACAAAAGCCATCCTTTGACCAGTACAGCTGTAGTTTTTACTTTCCTTTTGTAAGAATACATAAAAAAATAAATCCAGAAGTCACTTCTACCAATCTCAAGTAAAAACTATATCTTTCTTACCCTCAACAGAATTTCATGCTGTCGCAGTTTAAGCCAAGCCGGCAATCCAGAACCACACATCCCTTAGCTCACTCCCCCTGCATCCCCCTCCCGCCCCCAGAGGGATGGGAAGGAGAATTGAAAGAATGTAAATCCCACAGGTTGAGATAAGAACAGTCCAGTAAGTAAGGTATAACACGAATCACTGCTGCTACCACCAATAATAATAATGATAAGGGAAATAACAAGGGAACAGTATACAACTGCTCACCTCCCACCGACAGATACCCAGCCTGACCAGAGCAGTGATCTAGCCCTTCCGGATAACTTCCTCCAGTTTATATAGTGGGCATGATGTGCTGTGGTATGGAATACCTCTTTGGTTAGTTTGGGTCAGGTGTCCTGTTTCTGCTTCCTCCTGGCTTCCCCTCCTCCCTGGCAGAGCATGGGACTCAGAAAGTCCTTGATCAGAGTAAACATTACTGAGCAGCAACTGAAAGCATCAGTGTTATCAGCGCTGTTCCCAGCCTGAAAGTCAAAACCACAGCACTGCACCAGCTACTGAGAAGGAGAAAAAATGACTGCTACTGCTGAACCCAGGACACATGTCAACTTTTAGCAGTAATATTAGAAGGATATATAATACATGTGGTGAAAGCTAAGAATGAGCAACTGTAATCTAAAGTCTTCTTGCAGAAACATGTTATTACTGAGCTCTGACAAGAAACCTGATGCTATAGAAAAAAAAAAAAAGTCTATTCTATTAATGCCTTTATTTAAGCATTATTCTGAAAAAATAAATTAGGAATGTTTCAAAAGCCAAGTGTAGTTATCACAAAAATTTTGTTAATCAAATAACTGAATCAGGTGTTATTTCTTTCCACTAACCATGAGTGAAAAAAAGGTTTCTAAAGTACGCACTACCTCCTTTTTAACTGTCTCTCTACTTTAGTAATTGCATGGAGTAACATCCCTGTTATTCTAAAATCAGGAAATTACCACTTAGGGCATTTCTAAAATTGTTTTATTCTCAGATTTCATGTAGGTTTAGGTTCCTTTTTCTGCTTGTGAGAGATGTGGTTTGATTCTTTTGTACATTCTACCATTTCAACATTTTCTCCCTGGGAATGAACACTGGTCTCTAAATTCTTGGGAAATAAACACATTAATAATGATTAAGCATGAATGAATAAGAAAATAAGAAGCTCATTTCACTGTCAAACAACAGAACAATTGCTATCTGTAATTACTGTTTCAGATTATGTCTGGAACTTGTCACGTAATTTCTTTAAGGTTGCCTTAAATTATTTTCTTCTTTAATGTTTCAGAGCAGTTGGTTCTCTTTGGTATTAATGCTACCCATGGAAATGTCCAGACTTGTCGCGGTAACTTTATTGGTTCTGTGCTTATTATTACTTCTTTAACTAAGAAGATAGATTTAAAAAATAATCTTAAATTAATTTTAAAATCCTCTCAGAATTTCTCGCCTTCTTTCCATTCCTTTTTCTGAATAATAGCGTAACTTAAGTTAAAAAATCTGAATTCAAACCAAGCAACATGAGAGAGTTAACATGTTAAGAATTTGGTATTAAGGTCTAAGTGCTATTTAAATTTCAAGAGGTTCTTAGACATATTAAAAGAAAATAATACAGTCACATACATGGAAAGGCAAGCAATACTTTTTCTCTCATGTTGCTGCAAAAACCCAGGGAGTAAAATCTTGGTCCAGATGAAAGCATTTTATCAAACAAGAATCACATTGTCTTTTACCTTAGCTAAAAAGCTGAAAAATAAGCCAGTTTTCCCATCAGTGATGATAATGCAGCAGAATTCATAAATCTACTTACAGGATTCTCATTATAAATGAATCTGTACTGTGGCAGTAAATGTTAAAACTTTTTGATGTTCTTTTTAAGGAAGGCCAGGATTAAAAACATGGCAACTGTGCTTGAATTAAAAGTGATAATAGATCAAACATAACCGACAGCAATACAATAGGTTTTATTTCCAGGTCCTGGTAATCATATAGTTAATTTTCAATGCTTTCTGTCTGATAGAGCTGGAAAAGGAAAGTGTAATCTACTTAGCCTAAGGTTGGCATAGATGGTCTGTGTCCAGTATTCTGAATTGTGTGCATACTGTTTCTTTACTGAGAAACAGGTTAAAATCTCTGTATTTAAAAGCAAAGTAGTTGTTATACTTTCTTCCTAAATTCAATTTTGTACATGGATAATATTTACAAAAAAAGATGTGATTTTTCTTTCAGGATTATGTCACAATAATATTTTTTGTTGCTGTTGTTGGGGTTTTTTATATTATTATTTTTTTAAGACATTCAAATAAAATTAAGAAGTATTTCTTAGCAGTGACAAATTGAGATCAGATGCCAGGATCTCTTTTACTACCTGCCTCTCCTCAGCTTTTACCTTTATCTCTCTCCTTTATCTTTAAAAGAAATGTCTTTAGGAGTAGCCTTTTCTAATAAGTAGACATATTTCAAAAGATCTATGCTTTCTACTGCTCCTTAACAGGGTTTTCTTGTTCCTGCTTAACACTTGTTCCAAGACAGAAGTGTAAGTAGCTTCCTGTTACTTCAGATTCTATTACTGTGAGAGACAGAGAGAGAGCGAGATACAAAGAGAGAGCTCCATCTCTCTAATCCCCTAAATCATCTATTGCTTTTCCAGTCCTCTCAAGAAATGTGTATTGCCCAAACCAGAGAATAGACAGTATTAAGATCTATGGTTCCATCTTCCTTAGTGCTACGCTTGCAGAGTGCAATGGATAATGTAACAAACACCCCATCTCAAAACCAAAAGCCACTGTTTAGGAATTTCTTTTCTTAGAATTTATCAGTTCCCATGATATCTGATAACCTTCTCTACATTGGAAATGGATATCTTAACTGTCCATTTCCTTTCTTTTGTGCTTTGTCTCTGATCAAGATTTTATTGATTAATTTCTCATCGATCACAGTCTGTTCTAGATTAAAATACAAATTTAAATACAAATTATAAATACAAATACTGCCTTAAACACAATTAAAGCTCCAGCAGTCATAAAATATGAGGTTAAGAAATTTTAAATATTACCAGTGAACTGAACTAGGTTGTTATCCTTGTTAACCTCTGTACAGTTAAGAGGGGGAAGGGAGAATTTCATAATAAATTTGCCATTCCCACATTTCTACTGCTGCCAGCTTCAGTTTGGTCAGTGTTTAATTCCTCTGAAAAAAAAAAAAAAAAAAAAAGAACAAAAAAATCCTTTTTCTCTCTCATGATATGATTGGCAAAGGCTCTGTCTGACTTGACTGGTTTTCAGTTAATTTTAGTGCAAGTAGGAGAGAACGTGTTTGTTACCCACGTGAAAAAGGAACAGCGATCTTGTACTGACCAAATTGGATTTAGTGGTGGGACCAGACTTGGAGATAAGAGATGTTGAGAGGTTTCCATTTGTAGGTATTTATCCCATTTCACTATGAACTGAAAAACATTAGCCACTTTTAGAAAAAAAAAAAGAAATTTATAAAGTATCAGTCCAGTTCCCCAGTGTTCATTGGGGAAAAAAAAAACAAAACAAAAAACTTAACGTGCCACTCTATGTGCTTTTTCCAGGCAGAACTTCTCTCCTCCTCCTCTGTTTTTCAGAATCCACATCTACTATTAGGAGTAATACAGTTTTTATATATATGATCTGTGGGGTTTGCTAGCATACGTAAGGAATCTTGCTTTTTCAACAGCTTAAGTGCAGACTTATTATCTAAGATATCTGAGCTGTTCCAACTTTGGTGTGATAGAATTAGAATCCTTGATTACATTATTTTTTAGCTATTGTGGTACAGAGACATTTTGATAAATGATGATAGCAAGGGTCCCAAGTACATTACACAGTAACTCCAAATTGAAATATTACAATAAACAGAAAAGCAGGCAGCTTGATCACATCAAACTCCATCATGTATCTCAGTATTCATCTCTCATATCTCTCAGATAGTGATAGATTCATACCACAAAAGTAGATACTTCAATATTCTATCATCACACAGCCTCTACATGTTTCATTTATAATTAATCCTAATAGATACTAATCTAAGATTTACTACTGTAGAAATAAGGAAAATAAGGGCAGAAAAAATAAAATACAGCATTTGTGTACTGAATATGAAATATGCCTAGTTTAAAAATAAAAAGTTGTGGGGTTTTGTTTTCTTTTTTTTTTTTTTTTTTTTTTTGGGGAGTGGGGTTTGGTATGCATCTTAAGGAATAAATATTGCCTTCCTCAATAAAAAGTACCAAAAGGGGTCGAAAGTTAAAGGGGGCATGGTGCTAGTGGCTGGAAAAAATGATGGCAGGTGAAAGATCTTTCTTTAGCACAGACAAAATACATGCTTTCAAAACCTAGCGTGTGGCATCTGTCACTGCAAGATTAAGGTAATGAAAATCAAGCAAAAGTTCTAAAAAGATTAGTTCTGAAATTTTTGTTGTCATGAATTATAGGATCAGCAGCCAGTTTAATGAATTTACTGCTACTTTTCTCTGAAGCAATAGCAGCATCCAGTGGCCAGTTAGGCTCAGCCTAGCTGTGCTGCTTGTGGACTACTGATGTACAATAATCTTTCTATGTATTCTGAGCTTTTATCCTATGGCAGAAGGAGAGGACAGGATTTAATGAGGCAGTATCAGTACCTTGCAGGCTTGTTATGTCTCTGCATAAATACTGTACAGATTTCCAGCTTTTGCTAATAATGAAGGAGGTGGAAAAAGTCATTCAGGACAGCTTTACGACACTCAGGTTTGCTACATTAAGTGTCTCTTTATTGATACAAGCACAAGTGAGCAGTAGGATTCAGAACACTGGTATACGTAACCTCTGTGGCCATCAGGCTGAATATGCATACTAAAGTGTTGTATAAGATGCAGTCTTAATCTACTAGAGAGCTGTCAAATGAACTAGAAATGCTATTTAGGAGTTATCAATACTGACTGCAGACAGAATTGCAATAGTCTGCACGAACTTAAATGATCTGGAGCCCTACTGTGTTTGGTGCTTTATGTCTACTTGCAGTGTGCTGAGAAAGTTCTTGCTTCTACATGCTTAAAAAAAAAAATAGAAATGTCACAATATGCACACAAAAAATATGAATGTTAACCATGTACAAGACACACTATGGGAATAAAGAACTTAATTTGAGTCCCATAATGTTGCATTAAGAAGATTCCTCCGGGCAAATAGAAGTAGCTTAAAAAATATGTGATTGCTTTTCTTTGCCTTAGCAGTGTCTTATTTCCAGAATTTTTTGTTTTTCATCTTTATACATATCATATCTAAAGGCTGCTTAATTCATCAAGAAAATGTAGCTATCCACTGTATATTTTTCAAGATGTCTTGGAAAAATTGTTTCCACATGTCAATGACACAGATTTTGTGGACTGTGCTTGATTTATTAGAATAAGCACTACAGCAATGACAGTGTATGTATTTTATACTTACAAAAATAGCATTCTTCTACACACAGAAGGATATGTTAAGTGTGAATTTTAATGCAAGGAAGATGCAATATGAAATAAAAACTGTATGATCATTTAGTGACAATATTTTGCATGTGTTCTTGTCTATTCAGTGAATGGCCATAAGAGTTGAGAGGCCCTTATACTCTTCTTAGGCATGCATGAAATGTAACAATTTCCATAGTGGTGACTGTAGGTAAATCACTTCAGTCCTTTCAAGTGTCAGTAGGTGTTATGACATTAGTTATGTGTATGATAGTAGAGACGAGCCAAGATTTAACATAAAAAGCATTATGGAATATTACCCTCTCAGAACAATAGTATGCATAGGTAAATATACACACACAAACATACCATGTTGACAGCGATATTTTATCTTTGCCTCTTCCAGTGATAACTATTGGCTCCTTTCTCCCTTTAAGAACTTTCCTTCCATCCTTATTTATATTTCCTTCCTACTGTGTGAAGGACTTGTTAAAAATATTCCATACCAGTGTCTAAAGAGTTAAGCAGGTTATTGGAGACTATGAGTAAGCGGTGCACTGCTGTGTGCAATTAAGATTTATAGGGAGTAGAATTAATGGGCAAGCAGGAAAGGGCGATGGGAGGCTGTTTTGGAAAAGAACTAAATGGAGGAAAGAAAGAGATTCATGCTAAAAGTACTTGTTTCAAATTGCCTGAATTAATTGTGGAAAAGTTGAGTTTAAAATGTTCTTTGTTCTTTAAAAGCATCCTTTAAATATTAAATTATTAAAAACCTCATATTCTTTCATTCCCTTCATTTTCATGCACCCCATTTGATAGCAATTTTGAGAGTTTTATAGCTATTTCCACTTCTTAAAATTCTTTGTGATGACTGGTTTGTTGCATTGAGACACAGTGGATATGTAGCCTCTACAAGACACAGGACAGTCTGACCACAAAAAGCAGAATGAAGTTTGAATGATCCAAATAGCAAAGACCAAGTGGTAAATTTATGGATAAATCACAACATACTGATGGAGAGATTAAATGTAAAGTTTTATGCAATTATTATGACTCTGTGAGGTAATTAGTGATCAAAATGTTTGCGATTTTTTCTCTTCAGTTTTAGCTTGCATCAGTTTTGCCATTTCAAGCTAACTAATTCTCTCCTTGCCTTGGAAAATTTTCCATGCCAAGTGTGTGTTGTATTTCTTACATCTCAACAGTGTCAGTGGAAAGAGGAAAGGGAAAGGAGCTAGTGAAATCAGTATAAGAACTTAGATGTGAAGAAAACAACTTGAAGAATGTTTTAATTATGTCCACATCACAAAACAGTTTTTAGAAATTTGCTGATATTTATTTTAAAACACAAGTGCTCTTACTGATGCTTCTCTAGGATAGAATTCTTCTGTTTAGAGACGCATCATTTTCAACTTAAATGTATTAATGGCCAAAATATATCCCTTTTTTCTAAGATGCAATTCCTCTTAATTTAAAAAGCCTTTCCTTAACTAAAAAAGCCCTTCCAGACATTTTCCAAAGACTTTCCACATATGTGAAGAGTCTGTAAGTCCTCTTGGACAGCACTTTCTTCAGTTAAACGTATTAACACTGTTTTGTTTTCTAAACACATGAGTAGATCTCTTGCATCTGTTCAAATCCATCTTTTCTGAAAACTGGTGATTAAAACTGTATTTGTTTCTGAGTTGCGTTCTTCATAGTAATCGATCTTCCCAAATTATAATGTTGACTACTATACTGCTATAAAACTATATATTTTTATGAAGAAGAAATTAATTCCTTTGGTGTGATTTTCAGCCAAATGACTTTCTACTTTGGAACAGAGCTTTGTACGATTTATTGTGTATTTATTTTGAATTCATATCTTTTTGATTTTTTTTTTTTTTTTTTATATTTTATCTTATTTCAATTACTCCAATTGCCAAGACTACTTTTCCTCCTTACAAGACAGTCCGGTCATCCTATGCAACTGTGGTTCTCTCCAGCCTTCGTGATCAGGAAGCAATTGCTTTTAATAGTAAATCTGTTAATAGAAATATCTATCACATTGAATCAACCTACAAATACCTGAGAAACTTGTAAGCTTCCTGTAGGTTCAGAGTTCCTCATTTTGGTCGCCATGGTTTGCCTATCTTGAAGCAAATGAGGTTAAATCAGCTGTATTTAATTTGCCTGGAAAATCTGCTAATCTGGAAGAGGAAATTTTATGTACGACTTAGTTTCAGCCACCTTTGGTACACTCCATATTATTACACATAGATTTATATATATATATAGTTTCAGCCACCTTTGGTACACTCCATATTATTACACATAGATTTATATATATATATTTAATTCAAACATTATCTCATAAATGTTCATTTCTTCTATGACATTAAAGACACTTGTCTTCAAAATTACTTTGAGCTCTCTCATGCCATGCTACGGAGAGAATTCTGATACAAGCAGGATGCTGACTGCCCATGTATCAGAAGACCTAGAGTTAAAAACAGAGGAAGAGGTAGAAATACATTGAAAGTGTTTTTCCAGACACCTTAAGGCTAAGTGTTACAAAATCTTTAAATAATTGCCATGTAATTATTCAGTTTCTTTCTCCAAAATGGGGGTTATCTAGCATTTAAAATCTCAGCACTTCTTATGTTTTCTTTCCTTTCTGTCTCAGGAAATATTTTTACTATCCAGGTAACCTTTAGTTTTTTATTCATAAAAAGCAAACAAAAAATGGCTTGGTAATTTCCTCAGCTCATCACCAGAAAGCAGTGTTAACGAACATACTTATGCAGTGAAAACAGACTCTATATGTGCCTTTTTTTTTTTGTCATTTTTGTTGGTTTTGGTTTCTTTTTTTGGGGGGTATGTTTGGGGGCTTTGTTTGTTTGTCGGGGGGGGC
>WYDI02015275.1:0-22674 GCA_009867235.2 Psittacus erithacus
TGTTTTATATATATTTTATATATAGACTGTAATTATATATAATATATGCTATATTCAAAATAGAAATAAGATTTACTAATATATATTCTGATATTAAATGAATATAAGTATTATATATTTAACTCTTAACAGCATTTTAATTGTGGTGATTAGTTCTTGGTGACTCACAGGCAAGTGTTTTAGGAGTTAGGAAATTAAAAGTGTTGGAATATTTGGAACTGGAAACACTGGAGAGTTTCCTATTCATTTCATTTATTTTTTGGCATCTCCCTCTGACAAAAAGCTGATTCTTTTTGATCTCAGTTGCTGTATGACACCTGCAGTGAGTGCAGAATAAGGAGTGTGCACCGCAGCAGCATGATGCAGGGGATGTGAGGGGCTCAGAAAGACCTTTGGGTATGATCTGTCAGTGCTGTGGCACTGCGATGACACAGTGAGCAGCCCGGGGCTCAGAGGTGCCAGGAGCTCCAGAAACAGCAGAGAAGAAGGAGGACCGTAAGTTGCACGGGGGAAAAGAAGAAAGGGTCAGAGGAGGAACACAGTAAGCTGAAAAATCAGACCCGAAGAGCAAAGGGAAAGCTGAGGGAGTGAGCGCGGCAGAGGGGAACTGAAGGCAGGCTGTGCCCTGGGCGGTGGGGACGGTGACAGGGCGAGCCCCAGTACCGCAGCCCCTGTCCCTCCCAGTCCCGGCACCCGAGCTGCAGAGGAACTGCTGTGCAGTGTCACGCAGGCAGGAGCCAGCAGCGCACATCGGTTCTAATGCATTGGGGCTTATTTCTGCTGTCATTTTGGCAAGGGGGTTTTGGCAGCCTGTTTGCATGTGCCCAGTCTGAACTGCCTAATTGTTGCTGGGTTTTGCCTGCTCATTCATTTAGACTATGATTAAAGCTTAGATCTGTTTATTGGTTTATTAATAAAAGGTAGCAATGTAAAGGTGCAAGTTGCAAGGGCAGAAATTATGCATCAGTTACAAGGGGCAATCCATCCCATAAAAAAAGTAGTCAGCAGAAAAAGGCACATTTTCACTATTTTGTAGGTAGCGAAACATGGAAAATGCATCAGTGTGTGCCGGTTTTAAAATGAGCCTGAGCTGAGTCAAAAGCCATGTAGGCTGTCATGCACTCCCATGCACCCCTCACCCATGCTTCTGAAACCAATGCAAGGCGGCACTGAGGACCTGAAATAACTGAGTTTGCTGAAGTGAAGTTCACAAGCAACTAAATTCAAACCAAAGGTTAAGAAAAAGCCTAATGACAAAGTAAACTTCTATTTGTTTTTCATAGTCTGCATTTTTAATATTAGTGGTTTAGGCCAGCTGCTCACAAATCTCTTCCATCATTATTGTTAATACAATTTCATGGTGCATATGCCTGGACTAGCAAGGTATTGGTTACTAGAGAGTTTACAAACACAGTTTTTAACAATTTAATCACTGTACAGTAATAATTCTGCTGCAATAACCTTACTGATGACTGTACTTGATTACCAGAAGGAGCAATAAGCTCTTTATGTACAGAAATGGATCACAGCTGTAGAGATCTTTGAGCCCTTGGCTTACCCTGCACACAGTAGCAATGTGAGAATGCTCAGAGCTCATCGGCTGCGGCTGTCAAGTGCCAATACTGCCATGCTAACCACCAGGCTTTTCCTCAGGACTGCAGAGATCCTTGATTCTGAACCATACCACAAACTAGCAAACAGGCACTCAGCCAGCCACTTAAAAACCTGTCTCTCTCAGATTTCTGTACACAGTAAGAACCTTCTTGTCTAAGCAAGGGATAACTGGTATATCTTCAGCCTCTGTAGGGCATTCATACATTACAAGGCAAATTGTACTCATCAGAGCTGTACCTCCATGAGAGAAAAGCAAATTTTTTTTGAGACACTCACCATGATTCAGGTATCTGCAATTCAGCTTCTTAAATGAATGAAGCAAATTTTATGCGTGCTAAGTGACTGCAGCACCTTTTTCCTGCATGTGACCAGAACAGGCCTGGGAACAGAACCCGGTGTGGGTATATTAAGGAAGCACTCGAAGGGAACCAATTTCCACTAGCAAAAAAGAAAAAAAAAAAGGTAGATGATTCTGCCTCATATTAGACATTTCAAAGGAATGTAGCACACATTTCGTTTAGTTTTGTAATCCATTACTATTTACTCAAACTGTTCCCCTTGATATTCCCTAGAACAAAGACAATAATCCCTGTGTGGGAGACACATCTGCACACAAACTACACTCTTCTGTCAAACCTGACCCTTCATCTTCATAGTGAACAGGCAGATTTGAGATCTAGTCTATGCTCCTAGTTATGCAAGGAAAAGGCACAAATTTGCTGAAAATTGATACCCCTCAGTCTTTCCGGTGCTTAAGTAAATCCACCTCTAAAAGCAACCCAAACCACCTGCCTGTTCTCCAGCAGCCTACCAATGTTAGCAGCTGGGACTGGGAAGTTTTGTCAGCAAACCTAAGGTTTTCACAGCATCAAAGTAGCCTTGGGAGGAGTTCCTGGGACAATTACAGGAAAGCTGTGGTTCATCCAGGCATGATTCAGGAAATTCATTGTCTGTAAAAGCCCTTCAATTTATGTAGCCTGTGACACGTTGATGAATCAACAGATCGAGGAGAATGATCTGCTTAGTTCTGTAGTCACAGAAACAGACAGATTTCAGATGTTGAACACAATTCTGAGAAGTCTGACACCCTTGTAAATTAGGTCTGCCTCTAATGAAGGCAGTTGTGGCACAGTAGCATAAAGATACTGTATAAGATAATTGCAGACTCCTATCTTTCCAGTTTCCTAGAATTATCTTGTCTAAATGGCATTTGGAAGAAAAAATCCAGAAACATACGTGTCTCTGCCAATTCCTAGAAGTAGTGAATCATTTTAAAAACTTGGTTCAGCAAATAACCTTAATCTGGGTTTAACCTTAATTTACAGCTAGCCCCAATTTAAGCCAGTTTATTCAGGTCCCTAGGCAATTTTTGAATCAAGTTCTAAAGACTTTGTTGTATTCAGATAACCTTTACTACCTACATCAAGCACTCCAGTTCTTCTAGATTTTACTAAACTAGCAGAAAATCATGGCATTGCCTAAAAACACGACTTTAGAACCCTTGCATTTGACAGTGTTTTTTCATAGTCAAGAGGGCTTTCATCTTGTTTAGCATGAGAATGTTAAGCTTAATTAATAATTCACGTCGAGAAGCTCTCTTTTCACTTTCAAATCACAAGATCAGCAATAAAATCACAAGTTTCTAAATCATTTTCCCACATTTCTGAATGAGTCTGGAATCCAAGCAAGACAATTCTTAAGAGACATGATATGACCAGAGGCAAAAATTCTGGGAATCTAGTGTAAAACATTGTTCTTGTGTGATTCCAAGATTTGAAGACATTTCTTGTCAATAGAAGTCTTTTGATTTTAATGGAGTCATTCCTGATTTACTCCAGAGGCAATAAGACAGAAGGTGGAGACACAGCAGTACAATTTTTTTTTTTCTTAGGAGCTTCTGTGTGACTGTCCACTCTGATTTTTTACTTTGCAGGTTATATCTCCCTCCTTTCTCAGATTCTGAACTTTCTTTTCTTAAAGGAATTAGGTTGGAAAATTAAATAATATTGTTGCTATTTGTAAGTAAGTATTAAGATAAGTACCTTGAAGGGTAGGATGTTCTCAAAAAATAGTGTCCTGTCTATTCCTTGACTTTTTTCCTTGCTAGATTTTAATGAATTCTTCATTTGCTGTTATAAACTAAATATTTCCTTTGAGTCCAATTAGCATAGCTGAAAGAAAAAGCAAAGCAAGGCACTGTTCAGCATGCATCAATGTATTGGAAAATCGGCTCTTTTATTCTAGCTTTAATAACTACAGCTTGATTAGAGAAAAAGAAAAAGCTAGGAGAGAGAGAGCTGGCGGGGATGAGAAGGCCTGCCAAATTAGTTCTATAAGAATTCTTATCCTGTCTGCTCCCTGGCTTACTATTCAAATGCTAATTGAGCCTTTTTGTAAACAGAATGGGTAATCATGGACGACAAAAACAGACATAGAAAACAAATGAAATGTCAGACCTTATCCAAACCAACACTGAATGTCACTGATGAGCTTTAGAATTCTTAAAATTTTGTGTTCTTTGGTCCCTTTAAAGAACACAGAAAAGCATATAATTAATATAATAAATTAGCATATAACTTAATAAAATATTAAATAATAAAGAGCAGTTCCTTTTGAGCAATGAAACCAGTCATGTTATAATTAGATAAGAGGATTTATATTCACAGCTATACACATGAAAGTGGACTATGAGTCTGGATAAAGGCAAGCTTTTAATTCTTAAAAATTAATTACATGGCATTATTGTTATCAGTACACAGAATGCATTAATTATACAATTAATAATAAGATGAAAGAGAATTTTTTTCCCAAATTTAAATCACTTGGGGACATTTTGTTTTATACAAGAATTGTCCTTCAGGAGTTTCTACAATCTTGTTACTATGCAAAGTCAAGACCTTAAACCTGTTAGCGGAAGTAGTGGATGGAATTAATCTCTCTTAATTTAGACTTTGTACTTGCACATAATGCAGCAAATTTTAGATACTCCTGTAATTGGGGTCTAAGGTGTAACAGATTTATTACAACTTCTCCTCATAAAATAAAGACTGATGTTATTAGAAGGAAAATACATCCAATATGCAATCAGGTAAAGGTGGCTTCTACTACAGAAAGCCTACATTATCTCTTGTACAAACCTATCACCTAACATCTTGCCCTTAACATCACCAACATATTGCGCTTGTGCTCAGCATAGGAGGAATATATTCACAATAACTACAGTATCAGACCTCCATCCAGTGTTTAATCTCAGCTCCAAGCATATACGTTCTGGTCAAATAGCTGGGGCATTTGCTAGCCCCAGCCTTTCTCAGACCGTACTCCAAAAGCTTGAAACCATATCATGTACAAGAATACTTGCCATATTAAATTGCTCATCTTTGATATATATGCATGACATCACAATGTGATTCTCCTCCTAACAAGGCAAATCTTTCCTAAGAAAGGACACGTTTAACTGTTATCAGACCATCAGGAGAACATCAGAGAGTCTGGATGCCACCACATGCACTCAGACAGGGGTACACAGGCACTCTGCAGAGATTAGTGGGTATACCAGGGAAGACCTCTTGCATTTTTGCTCACATGTATTGCGACACAATTGCATTTTTGTTCCTATTTTGTTGTCTGTTACATCTTGATGAAGTAAACCCCTTATAATCCTTTTTAAATTATAAACAACTATTTGGCAAATATTTATCAGAAAAATTAATACCCTGCACTCAGTATAGGGTTGATGAATATAATGCTTAGCAGCATTTGACTTTATTAAACTGCTGAAATGGACTCATACAGGAATTCACAAGGCATGTGAAGATCTTGCTTGATGCCATGAAAACTCTCGCAAAGATTCAGCTTTCAGCTTAAACCTTTGAAAAAAACATTTAAGAATACAGCCCTGTGTTAGTACAGGTAAGTAATTATTCCCAAGTGTTATATTGCTTTTCTGTAGCATTTTTGGTCTTACTTCTCATACATATATTGTTCCAAATTACAGTCATTTGAGAGAAATGAACTTTATTTGCCTATCATTTTGATTTCAGGTTGGTTCACTGTGACAGCCCCCCTTCATCATGAAAGCGCTCACCTTCTTTTCAATTTTATCTTCCTCCTCCACATCCTGTCAAGAGTTAGAGCTGTGGCTAAGGTAAACCAATGAACCTATTGTGAGATTGTTCATTCCTGATGTGCTTTTTAATATAAGATGTATTTTGATTTGTTATTATTTGTATCATCATAGTCCCTTGAGAACCCGAGGAAGGGATAAGTACCTCATTGTCCTCAGTGCCATTATCTACCAATAAAGAAACTATCAACTATGCAATCTTCACTGTAGAAATGGAGGTTTTGCTTTTCTCTTTGGTTTCTTTTTTGCAGAAGATTATTATTTAATTACATTTCCTGGAATATTGGACAGCATTTCTATACAACAGGGGCATCATTTTACAAAGATAGTGAAAAAAATGTGTCTTTTTCTAGAATCAAAAGATGTCAAGCTTCATTTGGACTAGCTGGCCAAATGTCCAGTGTTCAAATAGGAATTCTAGTGAGACAATCAAAGTTTTACATTAAAATGTGTGTCTTTTGTGCCTTGCTAATAAAAAGAAACTTTCCATTTTCAAATTGGCTCAATTATTGTTGTAATTAGGTCATAGTATTAGAGTAGCACCAAGTATTTTAAGTCCCGGATAATAAGGAAAAAAGCCCTGAAGGGGTTTAGATTACATACTGAAAGAAAAAAATTCAGCATATAAGTAGTATTAACAAGGAGGCCACATTCTAGGAGGTTCAATGTTTCTGGCCACAGACTGGCAAGGTACAGACCCATGGGTTCAACTCAAGTCTCACAACTGAAGTCAGCAACTCACAGAACTCACTGCACTTTGTAGTATAAACCTATATGAATGAAAGTGGAAAAGACTAAGTGACATAAGTAAGATAATAAAAGTTATTACTTGAAAAAAAAAATATATAATTATAGTGCAGTCCAGAGTTATGGGGACTTTTTCCATTCAGGCAATTGCTTCTCTCTTTTTAGAGAGCCTTGTGGGAAATTTGGAATCACAGGACATTATTCCTCACACATGTCTCCAGAATCCTCATGCCCACTGCATATCCATTTTGAGCAGCTCAGTAACACCACAATTCTAAATAACTTCTTCTGAAAGAAGGCATTGCTTGGAACTCTGCTCAGAACATAGTCCTTATGTCTCCCAGAAACTAGATGTTCAAATAGGTAGAGCCTTGAACTGCTCTGGTTTATTCTGTTTTCCTCCCACTCTCCATCCCATTTGCTTATACTCAGTCATTTGTGAACACAACAAAAATCAGTCTTTTGAAAACTAAGGATATCTCTTATTTCTGGAAGTCTGCAATGCCAGAGGGAAATATTTAAAGTATGATATTACGAACAGACCAAAGAATATTGCATGGATCTTTTCTTAGGCTTTTTCCTGTTTTGACTATGACAACATGATGCATATATTAGAGCTTAAAACCCTGGTTTGTATGTTCATACACATGAGGTTTTAGATGTATACAAATACTTTGAAATGTAGTCATAATTATTTACAGTGATATATTTACAGGTGGAAAAAGATCTACTAACTAGGAAAACTTCTTTCCCCCTAAATACAGGATATGTAATATTTATTCTATGGCTTTGATTCATGCAGCAACAACTCTTCTTTACAGAACACAACACAATACCATGTAAAACTGAGTCCACAGAAACAGATTTTTTACTATTTCATACGTCTGAAAATCTGGCTAATATGTGTTTTTAAAAGCTCATGTTTATTCTGGCGTCCTCAACATAAAAAGGACATGGAACTGTTGGAAAAGTCCAGAGGAGGGCCACGAGGATGAACAGGGGACTGGAGCACTTCCCATGTGAAGATAGACTGAGAAAGTTGTTGCTGTTCAGCCTGGAGAAGAGAAGGCTGCATGGAGACCTCAGAGCAGCCTTCCAGTACCTGAAGGGGGGCTATAAGGATGCTGGAGAGGGGCTTTTCCTTAGGGACTGTAGTGATAGGACAAGGGGTAATGGGTTCAAACTTAAACAGAGGAAGTTTAGATTGGATATAAGTAGGAAGTTCTTTACTGTGAGGGTGTTGAGGCACTGGAATGGGTTACCCAAAGAAGTTGTGAATGCTCCCTCCCTGGTGGTGTTCAAGGCCAGGTTGGACAAAGCCTTGGGTGACATGGTTTAGTGTGAGGTGTCCCTGCCCATGGCAGGGGGGTTGGAACTTGATGATCTTAAGGTCCTTTCCAACCCTGACTATTCTATAGTTCTATGATTCTATGATTCTATGCTTTTGTGGTTTTCTTCGTCTGCTGTCAAAAATAAATATTTAAGCACCGGTACTTTAACATATTTGCCCTAAATAATAGTGCAATTTACATTTTTACTGAATAAGGATAGGCTCACACAGGAAAGATTTTATCTATACAGTACAGCTTTCTGATGTAAGCCAGAAAAGACTGAAAGGATTTTTTCTTTTTTTTTTATGTACTATAAAAATAAGTGCATTTATAGGTAGGTCACCTAGGCATTAAGTTGTGATTAAATGGGTTTTAAGGTTGCTGATGGTCCTCACATGATTTTCTATATGCAGTATTGGTTCTGATATTTGAGGGAGGAGGAAAATACATCTGTTAGCTAACAGTTCACTGATGACAGCACAGAACATGTTTCTAGCGCTTATGCGTAAAATACCGGATTTAGTTCACAAGGATTTGGTATGAACAGCTTCCTTGGCTTTACAAAGGTTTCATGGTAATTATCAATCCCCTTTAGATGATATTCTGGATTTGAATGAAACTGTCTCAAAATAGAAGACAACAAGAAGGGCAAAATTTCGCTTTCTTTAGACAAGGGCAAAGCTACAAGTCTGGACCATCTCCCTGGAAAATCTCACACAAATCATGAAGATAATTTTTTTCTCATTCTCCTTCAGTCTTCAAAATAAACCCCAGTAATTCTTTACCACAGATGGGTGATGACAACCACCTTCACAGCATTCCTGGATACTGGGGTTCAGAATATTGCTTTGTCTTGTATCATACGTGTTCAGCTATATAGGGATGCAAAGCAGAACATCAGACAAAGGAAAGTACAGATAAGGATGTATCTAACCTGAGGCCATCCTGTGGTTTTATGTAGCTTTCAGTGTTCTTCAGATTCAAGGTTTTTGCTCACTTACAGTGATTTCACTGTAAATTTATTGAGAAACCAGACACAAATAAAATATTTCTAAACCTCAGTAAATCTTGGAACTGGCCAGAGTCCTCAGGAGAAAGCTGCTATGAAAAGCAGGCATTTCTATTTTTTTCTGAGTTTAATTGGGAACATTATGCATGTTACACTAATCACCCCTTTGGGAGAACAAAAGACAAAAACTGCCAGCAAAACCCATTCCTTTTTAAGATCTTGATTTATCAGACATTTGTGTTTTAAAGCTATATCACACTTCTATTCCAGACCAGAAACATTAATTTGTGAAGTTCATAAAAATTCTGTATTTCAAGCTAAGAACATGATACTGGCATCATTTACAGTAGAATGAAAGTGAAATAGCTGTGCTGAAATCCATAAGGCTACAGCAAAATATGACTGATGGAAGTGTGACATAAATCACATTTTAAGCTTTTACTATAAAGCTGAAACACTCTCACCTCCTGAAATAATTCATTCAAACTCACAAAACACAATGTTATTTCTCTTCTGAGCATCCTAGAAAGACAGGTACTCAGCACAGGTCATAGCCAATGAAGCATTCATTTCTCCTGCCATACTACTTCCAAGTTTTGCTCCAACTATTCATCATTCACTGTTTGTTAATCTTCTGTGTCACACATGATAGAGATGGCTAATTATGCTGTCAATAATGAGCAGCTTGTGTGAATTGTACATGACTGCAGAAATTGTTAATGCTGAAAGTCAAGAAAGTTTCACTGACTGTAACATGGTACTTGACAGAATTGCGCACGTTCAAAACAAGAAACAAACAAAGGCAAATACCAAATATTTTAAGCAAAATGTGGTAACAATGTTATGCAGGCACTAAGATCTCTGCTATAGTGTGACAGAACTGATAACAGTAACAGACGTTTTCTAAATATTCATTTAAAGAATATTCTATCCATGTCGATTTTTCATTAAATAAAGAGATTAACAAAATAAGATAAAGGTGTCTCAGCTAATCACAAGATAACTGTGAACAAGGTGACTGTGACAGGCAATTTGACTGTAAAAGGCATTTCTAGTAAGGCTAGAACAAGGTACTTATGGGATGTCATCTGAATTACTCTGCACATTTCTGATCACCTATACCCCAGCAGGAAAATATCAATCTTAAATAAACTAGGCTATTATTACAATAGTAGCAAGGGAACAGAAACTGTACTCTGCAACTGTAGGAGAGAAAGGTAAAAACTTAATGAAAAGATGATTAGAAGTACAACAGAGAAGATCAGTGCACACGAGGAACAGGAGCCAATATTGATATCTAAGAACACAAACTGGGCACATAACAAAAAAGCTTATTAAGGATAGTGAAGCCTTGTTATAAGGAAGTGAATCCAAACTACTGTAGAGTAAGGTTCCAACAGAACCAACCAGACTTTGTTTGCTTGGACAAAAAAAAAACAATATGCAGGAAATTTAAGAGGGACTTCCTTCAAGTTCAAATTAAATGTAAATCACTTTCTAGCTTTATGTTCCTGAGTCATCAGAATTCAGTTTAATACATATGAATATTATCTAATACATTTGAGTATTATCTCATTTTATCCCCCTTTCCCTCCCGCCCATTTATTCCTTAAATCCAAAACCAGTTATTTAAGGGGATGTGTCAAGGAATATCAAGGTGGTTCAGAAGCAGTACTCTCTTTTCTGCTATTTTCTCCTGTCTACTGAAAGAATAATTTCAAAACACTGACCTGATCCCAGTATTTCACCTGTATGTCATCCACTGGGGGTGAAGGACAGGTTTATTTTCTCACTGAATCCACATTTTTCACCTCTCGTGTACTGTGCGCAACCTAATTTGGGATTCTGATGCAGTAGCACACAGGCTTCTCCCAGATAATTCCAATTTTCTCAGCTACCACTAGTGAGCTGAAAGAGATTCAGACTTGTCCCCAGCCCTATTCATCTCCCTAGGAGAGAAGGTTTTACAACACAATAGTAGGTTTGGGTAAGTGCAGCCTATCTTCCTGTGCTCTACATAAATTGAAACCTTGTCAGCCTGCACAGCAACATTTCATTTAAACATTTTCTAGTGTCAATAAATACCTGTGAGGGATTACTTATAGGCAGCAAACCCCATCTAGGTTGAGTGGATAGAAGGGAGGCAGTTAATAGAGTGTTAATGCTTCTGATATATTTTTCCCATTTAGCACACAGCAATTTCAGGCTCTCAGAAGAGGACAGCTTGCTCAGCCTCTCCTCATGGAACAGGCAAACCTGCAAACCTTTCACATACTTCACAGATGGCAGACAAGGACAGCAGAGCACTGTGGGGAGCCTGCCCTGCTTTGTGTGTACTTAAGTAACAGTAAGTTCAATGTGCCTCAAGTGACTGCAATGACCTAAAGGACCTTTTAACATCAGATTCTTCCAAAAGTTATATATTCAAAACCACAGTGAAATAATTAATGTTACCAGTAATTGCTAGAAAAAGATGTCTGAACAATGCATGAACTCTCTCTAAAGGCCTCTGCTGCTATGACTGGTGTCAAGGGCTGGCCTTGCGCTTACTGTTGCAACAAAAGTGTGTTTTCAGAAGACAGGGTTTTGTAGTTAATACCATGGGCAGCAAGAGATAGGAAATGGCCCCTCCTGCTTGTGTGACATGCATATGGGCTGGAAATAGCATAGCAACCCAAGTTTCAGCTATAGCTGTGATAATGGACTGGTTTCAGCATCTGCTATAGAATAAAATGCTATTCCAGATGGTTATCAGAGAGGATGAAGAAGACTCGAGTCACTCTGGAACCTCACCTGAATCCAGGTTTTGCTATGCACTGCAATTGAGATGCAGGAAGGACAATTCTTTTGAGAGACTGAATCTGTACAGTTAGATTTGATCACAGAAAATTACAAAGGCAGAGAAGAGAGGCACAAAAATTACACCACCTTTAAGGTACCAAAGCCATTTTATGACCTGCACTTGATTCATATATTTATAGGAGTCACAGGGAAAGCAGGAAGACTCCAAATCCTAACACCCTGAACAAGAACACAGTTCTCTGGTGCAGAATCAGCGAGGCCAATACTTCGGTCAAGAGTTTGTCACACAAAAAAAATTGAGCCTCATCTTGATCCAGACTCTGAAGTCTGTGCTAAAATCCAGAAATACTTCCCTTTCAGAGAGGGAACAGGAAATAAAAGTGGTGCATTTGGGAATACATTTCAACAAGAAGAATATTGCAACTTTTTACAAGATCAAGTGTATCTAATTTTAAAAACTGAAGACAACAAAATTATCTCCATATGAGCAATTTAGAGCCCACTTTAGAGCAATTGTATTTTGATGCAGTAAAAAAAAGAAGCAAATAAAATGTCTTGGACTAATATGTACTTATTTAAGACCACTTTTTCGTTCAGCCACTGATCTAAAAGTCAGTATTTCACTTAGCTTTGGGACCCGAAGTGGACTATCTCAAGTATTCGCTCAAAGGACTAAACAAAATCATTCGTTTAATTAATGTGATTTGCTAAGAAGAGCAGACTCAATACATTTGAGAATACCAGTGTCTCTTAAGGCAGGAAGATTCTTCATAAGCTCATCTTAAAAAGATTCTTTGTACTTCTTTCCTATGCATATGTGTTCCAAGAAACCTTTAATGAGCTTCACAGACGTACTAAAGAAAAAAGTAGTCCAACTACTTTCTAGATCGCTATTGAATTTCTTATTAATTAACATATTAATGATCTGTTTTCTTAAATTTAAATTTAAAGAAAGCAAAAGAACTTTTTAAATTAAGTAATGAGACAAGAATGTTAACAGCTTTTTTCACTCTACTACAACATTAAATATACTCTTCAATGCATTAAAATTCCTGAGGATTGAAGAAGAAAGATAGCAATGACAATGCTCCTATTTTAAAAAACAAAATCCACTTGACAAACTAAGCTTTTTTTTTCCTTGTTCCCTTGGAATTTTTTATCTGACAGAAATTAAGTCAAACTTTAGTTATAGCCATAAAAATGGCTTAAGGTATATACTCAAATAAGTAAATATTTATGGTCTGTTATCCAGTTACATGTCCTTCAATGGAATGGTGACAGTTATCCTGAAAATGGATGATACTGAAATTCAACTGTGTCACCAGTCTCCTGTATGAAGTGTTCTGTTTCTTCTCTCCATGCCTCTTTCTCCTTTCCCAACCTCCTTATATTAATCTATTTAAGGAGATCTGTCTGAAATAGTCCCTGGAGAGTCCTCTCAGTCAATCTACTGTCAGAATATCAGCACTAGCTCTTTAAACTGGATCCAAAGTATACTTTTTAAGTCAGTCTTCCAGTTCTCCCCACTGCCTGAGCTTTGATTGTGCAACAATGCAATCTCATAGCATGAACTGATAGATGCACTCCAGCTGCAGCTGGCCTTTCAAAATATGGGACCAGAGATAAGCTAGCCCCAAGTGAAAACAAATAAACAAGCAAACTCAGAGATATATACAGGGTGAAGACCAGTATACATCTACAGTGTTATGTGACCTGGATTCAAGCTGAAGTTTTCACGAAGCAGAGTGTTCACTGATCCACCTATCTGAATCACACTCTTTCCTGTGACTTTTTCTTCTTGCCTGCAGCAGATTTAGTTTGTTCTCAAAGAACTTGTGCTTCTGTGGGGTAGGCCAAAATCCTACGTCCTCAGAAACGTAATTTTGCTTTACGTCAGTGTGAACTTCTGGCATTCTTTCCTCTAGCTGGGATTTGTGGTAGCTCTGCCCTAAGTCATTCATTCAGCATGTAGATTCTTTTAGATGCAGACTGAGAAGGCAGATCTATGCTCTACTTGCCAATTAATTTTCAGAAGATACGCACAATCCAACTCCTCTACCAGCATTTCTGCTCCTCCTGTTAGTCCCATTTTGCACATCACCTTTCCATTGCCCACACAGGCCTTTTTTAATCTTTCCTGTGTTATGCCTGTGATAGACTTGCCCTTTTCCTTGCTTCCACTGGCCAAGGGAAACTAAGATGTCTTGCCCAGATGAGACAGCAATAAGAGATTTTAGTACAGACTTGCCTTAGATGTTATATTTTTCTTCAAAACTCAAGCTAGAAGGAAAGGAGTGTCCTGGGTTCAGCAGTCGCACTCATTTTTTTCTCCTTCTTAGTAGCTGGTGCAGTGCTGTGTTTTTGACTTTCAGCCTGGGAACAGTACTGATAACACCAATGTTTTTAGTTGCTGCTCAGTAATGTTTACTCTGACCAAGGACTTTCTGAGTCTCATGCTCTGCCAGGGAGGAGGGGAAGCTGGAGAAATTTCAGAAAGTCAAAGTGAAGAAATTAAGTCTCTTCCTCTTGTGATACAGGCACCAGAATAAAGTACTGCGATCAGAACAGGAATTCTACACTATCTGCCACACTGTGGATGTAGTCTCCGCAAAGAAATAACATCAGTAAAACAAAGATAATATGTGATTTATGCAGTTGCAGTGACTTCAAACAATTGCCAGAAAGTCTGGATTACTGATCACACTCAGGCATGGTTACGGATAGATTTGCATCTAAGCTTTACTGGAAAACTGTTCAAACACAGATCCTTACTCCCACCTGGTGTATCTTGTGTCCTTACAACCAAAGTAAAGAAATCTGTAGCAAGGATGAATGTAAACATTTATTTGTTAGGAACAGGAGGTTTGTGATCATCTTTTTCACACTAACCATACCAGCTCTCTTTGCTTGAACTGAACATTCAAAGTCACAATGATCCTAAAAACATCCTTTCTACCAAGACTATGAAGCATTTTCTAAAAATAAGCAAGTGCAGCTCTTATAATGACTTATCAAGTCATCAGTAATGACTAATGAATCAGTGAATCAAATACAGAAAGCCTAGTGTAGATTTTATGTTTCTCCACCTTCTTTCCTTTTTGTTTAGTTTGCATACTCCACAAGCTGAAAACAGTTTTGTCTGCTGAACTGAGGTAATATGATAAAAAAAAAATAGATAGACCTTTGAGTATTCTAGACCTTATCACTATATGTATTTTGTAGCTATCTGCAGAAAGCATCTTCCTCATGATTTTATTCCTAACTGCTCTTTAGCTATGCCCTTCCCAACCAAATTTGCCCTCTATTAGCTGCCTACTCCTATACTACTTTTTAGTGTTAAAGACCATGAAGATTAACAATATGTACTAAAATTTTGTAGGTTCAACTGCCCAGAAATCCAAGTTGGCAGTTTTACAATTGTTTGGTCACTTCAGAATCCATTACAGTCCCTATCAAAATATACATGCACTCCTTGAATGTCTAACAACAAGGATAAAGGATGGTGCAAAACAGATGTGTATTGTCATACTTTTTTTCTCTTTTTATTTCTTCAACTGTTTACATGATATCCTTTAGTTACTTGACAGAATAGCCCTTGTTTCCAGATTGAATCCTGCTGCAGAACAGAGTGACCAGGATGTCCTATGATCAGCCAACTTGGGCAGAAACTAGAAACAGTCTCAATTTCACTTTGCATTTGAGATTAAATTATATGTCCCCAGCATCCTGTCAGACTTAGGATAAATAAAGTCAAACACCACTTTCTTTGAGCAAGACAGTGCCCAGATGAAAGAAAACAGAAGCAACAACTGAGAATAAATCAGTTCAGGTGAGATGAGAATACAGGGTTTTAGCTATGTGAAGGCCAAGCACAAAATCTATTGGGGCAGGAGGACCAATAAAGCATTCAGGATCTGGATTCATATGCATGTGAATAACAACCATATGTGAGGAGTTTGTATTAAACACCCAGACTGTGACAAAGAAAATCTTTCAGGTCCCCATACAAGCTGTTCAATGTAAAGCAAATGCTTGTAAAAAAAAATGTGTTTATGGAATACTAAAAATTGAAATGTGCCTTAAATGCACTATAGTGCCTTGGTACAGGAGAAAAACAGATGGAGCTTTCTCTAGTCAAACTTCAACTTGAAAGACACAAGCACTGTAGAGCTGAAGCTCAGTTGTTGGTGCACCTCATGTCTTTCAAGTAAAATTCTCTGTCACTTCTAATTTTTTATCTTGTTTACTTTCTCTGTTACAGAAGAACTGGGACTTGTTTTTAGCAGCTCTGATTAAGTTTCTATCGATTTTCAAGATAGGAAATGGAACTTTCAGATTTCCCACATGAATTTAAAGCAAGTCAGATATTAACCTCAAGGTAAAACATCTGCCATGACATTCAAAGAATAGACAAGTACTATCTTGCAGAAAACAGCATCTGTGCTCAAAGCTTGGTGCTTGGGTTTTGGATTTTGAGAACAATGCAAACAGGAGGACTGCATTTTTACATGTGTAGAAACACACATAAATACATCCACATTTATTCAAATTTACATTCACACACAGACACATTAATGCACATACATAAAAAAACCCTTTATAAACACTCACAGTAAAACCCTTATAGCAGTAATGACTAAAGTGATTTAGAAAGGGTGTCAGGGGAAATTAAGAATATGAAAGCCAGTGCGGAGCTGGAAACAGATATTTTTTTACCTTGCATATATTATATCTGACCATATAAGGGGAATTTAATATTTTTGAGGAACAATGTCCCCTTTCTCATCTTGTAACAATTGCCAAAATGTACATACACTTTGTAGCTTGCAACTTTCATTATCAAATAGGTCACTGCCTACGGTAGTGGTAAACAGTATTTAGTAAACCAAGATAAAATAAACATGAATAACAATTAGAAATATGCTACATGCAACACCTATTGAGCTGGAAATTTTATCTTCAAATCATTGGATTAGTTTTACCATCATGATAGTTTTCTGCCTTCTAATTGTTTGGAAATCTATCAGATATTGGTGAATATTTCCAGACTATGTATATTAGAAAAGTATATTGTCAAGCCCATTGTCATGGTTTAAATGAAATGAAATAATGAAATAAAATAAAATTAAAGAAAAATTTAGATGAAAGGGAAAAGGGTAAAAAAAGATAAAAAGTCATCTTTAGAGCTGGAGCAGAAACATTCTTGTTTTTTATCTTGTGAAACATCTGTGACTCTTACAACTAGATGGTGTTTAAAATTTATACCTGTCTAACAAAGCTAAAACGTGCCAACCATTTTATCCAACAGATAAGTAAAGGGAATATTTTCAGTGATATTTATGGACTTTAAAAAGTAAATTATGCCTCCTATCCTAACATTGCAAGAGTGATCTCATTGAGTTTCACATCTGACTGAAGACAAACACAGAACCTTCCCTTCAATGCCCTTGGCAATAGGAGGAGTACTCTGCAGCTGCTTAAACTCTGGTCAGTATGCTCAGTCCTATTAAAAAGACAGTTGGTCAATGCATTCAAACACCCTCATAAAAGAGCTTTGATCTGCAGAGCAGAACACCTTTGAAATGTATAAATCAAAAAAACAAAATGATGCCTTTATGACTTAATCTTCCAGTGCTAAATGTTAATATTAAACCTGTCATCAAAAAGATAGAAAGTCAAAGGATGTTTGAAGGATCTTAGGTAATGCTCTAATCCAAGAAAATCAGCTTCCCAAGGGATCAAAACATTAAACAGAAGGTGGAAAACAAAAAATTATTCAATTCATTTGCATGAAACTGAATTCTATACTTAAACACAACTATTGTAGACCAGATAAATCATCTTGCAGAAAGTCTTTTATATGGCACTTTTAGAAACATAAAAGCATACCAGGATTAAACTGTCCAGTTGTATTTAATAACTGACGACAAAGGCACCTAGCCATGAAAGATAACAGTGGTCAAAACTTTATGAGCAGGTTTAAATAAATAAACATAAAGAACACAGCATCTATTACTATTACCTGTAAGTCTGCATTATGGCCATACTCTTACATGTCAGTCAAAAGTATATGATCTTGTATGACATTTTTACAATTCCAAACTGTTGTTAGATTTGCTGTTGTCATTTTCCCTAGCAGATTCAGAAAGCCACAAGTTTTTCTTGTTCAGTACAAGGCACACTATTGTGCCCCAGATTTTTAGAAAAGGATGAAACTATACTGAAAATTAGACCTCATACCATCGGTTAAACTAAACATGCTATTGTTTTTGTGACACTGGCACAGGTTGCTCAGAGAAGCTGCGTCTGCCCCACCCCTGGCACTGTTCAAGGAGCAACCTAGTCCAGTGGAAGGTGTCCCAGGCACAGGTTTGGAACTGAACGGTCTTTAAGGTCCTTTCTAAATCAAACCATTCTATAATTCTAATGACCCAGCCACTAAACCAGATGGCTGAAATGAAGCACTTCATTTTGAAAAATATTACAAAAGTATTGTGTAAAATTCTTGAACACATTTCTATTATTACTAAATTATTTTTGAGAAAGGAACTTAGAATAAAATTTTTCCTTTTTTGCATCAACACATTATAATTTTATTTCGTGATTCCCCCGTCAAGATTGCAAAGCAACAATGGTGAGACTAGAGTTCTGCCTAGGAATCTGGTTTCCATTTGAACAGCTCCATTGCTGACATTCATAGAAAAAAATGCCCACACATTTCCATTTGTATACCCATAACACAAATCAGTCTTTGAGCAATCAAAGTCAGTCATTTTGCATTTCAAAAGACTGGCAGCTCCTCTGAATTTGCCAAAAAAGGCAATAAGCATTTTTCCCTCTACAATGAAAGATGATCCGTGGATTATATCCTATACTTGTACAGTAATGTATAGAACAGTACCATGGCACATACTCACATTCTGCAGGAGTCATATATTTAACACATGATATATTGATGCAGTCATCCACAATCTTTTTGTGAAGTTAATTAAAAATGAAATCATCACCTGTTCCTTCAGCTGTTTTTTGTTAGCAGCGTCTAGCTCTGCCTTTCCTAGGCTGCCATGAAACATTCCCGCTACCTTTACATATGTGCACTAGAAACACATGCGTCTTTGGAACAGGCAGTTAGGTTTACAAGTTATTACCAGGATCTACTGAAACTGAATAAATACATGCTAGTTCAACTCTTCAGTTGAATTAGACTTAGTCATATTTGAACTGAACATCTGAACAGCCCATTTATAGTCACTTCTTGTGAGCATTCAATTTACAGGCACAGATGTTCAGGGAAAATTCATTTTAATCTCAGGATGCGATCATTTAAATATAGCATTCTGTGAACATTCATACCAGTCAGGGAACAAGAAAAATACCAATCAAATTATATGACTAATTATTTTTAAGTTGTGCGCAGATATGTATTTGAATTACAAATGCCAAACTGAAAAAAGTGCCTCAAAGCTTTAAGGAACATTCCAGAAAAGGGTTATGTGTTAGGAGAAGCATTATTAATGGCAAAAGATATGCTCATCTTCACATGAATGCATCAAAACAGATCATTAAAACAGTTTGGAAAGAAAAAAAAGAAAAGAAAAAAGTCTCCTTAATGGGCAGTTTGTGGAATCTCTGGTAAGAATACAACGCTTTGACGTTTGATAATGGTTCTATAAAAAACAGAGATTCAAATATTAATGAATGAAAAATTACAAAGAAATCACTTAATCTGAATGAAGATTAAGTATTGGATCCTCTGGAAATATATCTTCCACAGCTGTTCTTCAGGCTAGAGTGATACAGATGCTTTGACTTTCTTGTCTAATTAATTTCACTTGAATCTAGTAGTTGACAACTAACCCTTTTTAACAAAATATTTCCTACAGAATTATCTTTTTCAAGGTAGCTTCCCTGTTCTCTTGTTCTCAGCAAGCTCAGGTTACAGGTGTCTGCAGTTAAAATGTGCTGTTTCAGATTCCTATTTCTCCACTGGGAGTGCAGCCAAACTACTCTGAGACCACTGTCTTCCCCATGTACTGTCAGACTTGTATCTATAGGACATATTGCAGTCATTTCAGATTAATGCAAAAAAGAGACAGAAGGCATGAAAGTAGAAAGAGAACAGCAGTATTCTTTTGCAGAAAACAATTTTCCATGAGAGAAGACAAATATTTTTCAAGTGTAAATAAGCTAGAAACTGTTTTTATAAGATCAACATAAAAAATAAAATAGAAAAAAAAGCACATTACAATATAAACCAGGGGAAAATAAACAAAAATATTTCTGTCTACATGGAAGGTAATTTAGCTGCTTTCTTGAAACCTTACTCTGAATATAAAGCCACCTGGTCAGTACTCACCTCATTTGCCTTTTCTTTCATCACTGTAAACAGGCAAAACATCAATACACGAGGGTATTGTTAAGCCTAACTTTCGGAAGGTGTTTTGTGGTCTTCAAATTGTGAGTTCCAGAAATGGTAAAACCACTGCTCCTGTTTTATCTTCACTTCACTAGAGATTAAAATGAACTGTCATGCAATGGAGATCATTAGATTAATTAGACAGAGGTTTGATTCTGATCAAATCTAATTTTAAACACAGACTTCCAGCATCTTCGGACAACTTACTTGCAATGAATATGGTAATATTTGTAGGAATATATACATATATGGAAGGTACTTCTGCTGTTGTCAACCAAGTGTATAGGACAGAGGGCTGAAACATTGGGTAGTATCAGTGTAACTACTGTCACAATGCAGATTTTCAATCTAGGTATCATTTCTGTGTTTCTAAAGTACTTTACCAAAAAAACAACATGGAGGACTGTTATGGCCATTTATACTTGGAAGAAAGTCTAAATTAGTAAAGGTATCAAGTTAATACAAAAGTATTTTCCAATCTCTTTTTGTTGGTTTGCAAAGCTCCAGGTTACTTGATTATTCAATCAGGTACTCTATTCTTCCCCAAAGAATTAGCAAGATGACTCTGCTTAAAAATCAATAAAGTGAAATAACCATGGTACTAAGGGAAGCTAAGAACTTGTCTTAATTCCACAAGGAATGATTTAGTTTGGTTTTTTTTAAATGTCCCACCCTGAATAAACACAACCAAAATACTTGATGACATAAGAAATCTTTTCCTGATGGCTGTGGCTTATTTTTGACATTCAAATCCCAGAGATACATACAATAAATGAAGCTTCAGAAAAATCTGAAGCATGTTTTTAAATTCTATGTATGAATAAGAAAAAATACACTGGATTTTCTTGCTTTAGTTCTTCCCAGTATGCCATTATTTAATTTCATGCAAAGGAGGCATTAAAACACTCTGTTCTTAATTGGTTCTTCACACAGTTTATCTGCTTTTATGAGGGTCTGTCAGCACAGCATGAATCAGAATCATGGGAGACCACTATTTAGCGTGAATTTATGCATGTTTTGTCTTTAAAAACAGGTTGTTATGAATTGCTGGATCTCAGAGTAATTGCAGACACTATTGATTTTATATATATGACAGGTCAAATATGATTGGGATGCTTCCTTTTCAAGTGCAGTATTTATTATTGGGATGACAAAGCTTCACAAGTATTTAAGATCATAAATGGCACACATTTGCAGGTATTTATATTAGTAAGTTTGGAAGTCATTTATCAGTTGAAAAACAGAAATGGCAGTCAAATACAAATGAGGAAAAATGCCAAATGTGCTTCCACTGCTATATTATTTTGTGGATAATTGTTGTGGTTTGAGCCCAAATGTAACTCAGAACCATGCAGTCTCTCTCACTCCCCACCCCCCCCTTCCTCCCTCCCACTCCCAGAGGGATGGGAAGGAGAATGGAAAGAATGTAACTCCCATGGGCTGAGATAAGAGCAGTCCAGTAACTAAGGTGTAACACAAACCACTGCTGCTACCACCAATAATAGTAAGGCTAAGGGATATAACAAGGGAGGAGAATACAACTGCTCACCACTAGCCGACTGATACTCAGCCCGACCTAGCAGTGATCTAGCCCTTCTGGGTGACTGCCTCCAGTTTCTGTACTGGACATGACGTGCTGTGGTATGGAATACCTCTTTGGCTAGTTTGGGTCAGATTTCCTCCGTCTGCTTCCTCCTGGCTTCCCCTCCTCCCTGACAGAGCATGAGACTCAGAAAGTCCTTGGTCAGAATAAACATTACTGAGAAGCAACTAAAAACACCGGTGTTATCAGCGCTGTTCCCAGGCTGAAAGTCAAAAACACAGCACTGCCTCAGCTACTGAGAAGGAGAAAAATTACTTCTACTGCTGAGCCCAGGACAGTTATAGATACTGATAGAAGCAATTTTGAACACCCAAAGTGCTTCTTAAAAGCATGATTAACTCTCACAACACCCTTGTGGAGAATCTAAATATTATCAAATCATTTTACAGGTGAGGCTGCCACAGTACCAGAAGGCAAACTGCTTGGCTTAAGTACTGTGACAGACTGTTTGATAATGCAAGAGGACAGTACATGTGTATCACAAATGGTAAGTGTGCTCACTCAGGATGACTCTACTTCTATTAGTTTCTGCACTGCCCACAGACCTTTCACAGGATGTTCTGTGAAGTGGAACACTCAGCATTCATACAAATAAGAATCAAGAAGTGGCTGAGTTTTGCAAGATTGTCTTTGCCTGTATTAGGTGTGCTGTTATTCTTTGGCCACTAGCCAGCATCTGGTCTGGAAAGTTTCATGCTGCAAAGCACACGCTGTTCTCCTGGGAAGGGATATGACAAGTCTTCTCTTTGCCATGCTGAGAAAGCACTACCAGCCTGCACCCCAACCACCTACTTCAGTGCTGCATCATTAGCTTAGGCATTTTGCTTGCCATTGTGCAAGCTAACAGGGTCTGCCTAGGATAAGAAAATTATTAGTCTTCTAATATTATACATTATTTAATATATATAATATATATATGTCCTGGAGGGATGGGGAAGAGAATAGAAAAAATACAACTCCCACAGGTTGAGATAAGAACAGTCTATTAACTAAGGTATAACACAAATCACTGCTGCTACCACCAAT
>WYDI02015276.1:0-14895 GCA_009867235.2 Psittacus erithacus
AGACTGTTCTTATCTCAACCTGTGGGAGTTGTATTCTTTCGATTCTCTTCCCCATCCCTCCAGGAGCCAAGGGAGGAGGTGGGGGGGCAGTGAGTGGGCTGCGTGGCAGGCCTTAAACCACGACAGTCTGTCATTTTCATACAAATTCTTTCAACAGTTCAGTTTTAAACTGGATTTACATTAATTTAGTTCTCTAAAATACAGTGAAATTATGTGCATTAATGGTATCTAAGGATGTTGACCTTTGATTTAGATGGCAAACCTGAGGATTTACAGTATGTAATGAAAGGCGCCCCAACTGTAATAATATAAAGTGTTGTATGTAAATTATTGACTATCATACCAAATTGTTTGTACCTTATTAAAATCATGCTTTGGAAAATCTGTCACTGAAATTGAACAGTATTGTTCAAATTTTGTTGTCCCAAAAGCCAGAGTGCCTTCAATCTTCAACATAAATCAGCAATGGATTGGATCTCTTTCTGAAATAAGGTTGTTTTCCTATCAATCAAAGTCTGTTCAATAAGAACAAAACCAGGCAGCAGTAACGTTATCAGTAAAATGATGAGACTTAATTCACTGAAAGCAACAAATGCTGATTAAGAAACTGGTAATTATACAGCTGACAAAAAAGCAATAAAGGGAGCTCAAAAGGATCTCAAATCAATCTTTTCTATTGTACCACAGGAGGTTTACAGTAATTTGCAGCTGCTATTTTTCATCATAAAATATTTAATGTTTAGTGGCTACCTATCTTTTTTATTTTACTGATGATAATCTGCTTAAAAAGCTACCTCTTGGAAGTAAAGTGGTATCCAGGCAATGAATATAGATTTTGAGGGACACAATTAGTGATCTATCCATGTCTACTTTAGCCTCTGCTGCTCACTAAGATCCTTTTGTCTTTTCATTCAGAAGTGCCTCCAATATTTGTACTAAGTCAACACAAGACACATACATTGTGTATACTGCAAAGACCTATGTCTGTGTTCATGGCTGTTCTTTGCCTGCATGGTATAGGGGGAAATCACATATCTAACTGTACATAAAACACATAGAAAGACATATATAAAATAAATTCATATATAAAAAGAATACGAAAGAGAGAGCTTTTCTCTGGTAGCTGGAGAATTAACTTTCTGGATATGTCATTGAGAGTCTAGATGGGAGTTTGTTTAAAGTAAGCTAATATTCTGAAATGCCACACTGCAGCCAGCAAGAGGGTATCTGCACTTCAGAAATATGGAGTGATTATTATTCATTACCCAGTTTGTGTCTGGTTTGGACTGATAGTGTGCTCTTCTAGTATTTATGAAAGAAGGAAGTTGCCAGAGATGCAGAATATCTTGTCATTAATTGCTGCCCCAAACAGTATTTCTGTAGACCAGATTTTGGCCTTTAACAGCTTGATCTAATTTCAAGTCAGATCTAACTTTGAAGATAGTTCTGCTTTGAGCTGAGAGACACACCAGATACTTCCAATAAATTTGATATCCAACCTAGTTATTCTGTGACTTTATGATTTAAAAATTAATGTGGTAAATACTGCTTACTGTGATTTAGTGGATTATGACTTCGGACTCAGTAAAAGGGTTTCTGTTATAGAGGTTAACTATCTCACAGTAAGCATAGGAGCATAGCATATTTGAGGGTCAGATGTCTTCTAGTTGTAATGTTAAACCAGTTGAAAGTTATCTGTATGCATAAGAAAGAGACTTTGATAGTTAGAAGTAGAAGAAAGAAGTTAGAAGGAGAAGTAGACTCTCAAGATATGTTACCTAAAGGTAATGTCAGGCTCAGTTAGAGACTCTGTTGGGCTTTCTTTGATTCTCAGAATTTTCTTCTTTCAAGAAGAAAGCTAGTTAAATCATAGCACAAACCTAAGATTTCCTGACAAAAGTTGGTATTTGTGTTCATTTATTCTCAAATCTCTGAGCACATCTCTGAAAAATACCTTTACAGTGAAGGCAGCTGAGGATATCCTTATCTGACATCCTGAGGCTTGAGAATTGCATGAGTGAGAACAGGCTCCTTTGGAACAGGTTTTTTTGTGGTGCCTAAGCTAATTATTTATGTCAAACTACACTAGAAGGAGAGACCACTGCTCATTTCACATAAGCCATTGAGCTAGTTCTATATGACTATGATTTGATCTGGAATTGAAACTGGAACTGTAACTCTAGAAAATAAGATGCAAAATTTTGAGATGTAAGCAGATGCATAGTATGCTCAGTTATTTTCTGAATAAAATTAATTGCTATAAGAGAATAACAGTATTGTTTGAATGATGAAGGAAGCTTGGAAGAAAGAGCAGCCCAAAATTACCACCAGAATGATAATTAAAATGATCAGTGTTGGGGGGGTTTATTATTATTTTGGGAGGTTTTAATGGGTATTGACACCAGTCATGAAAATAATCATGAAGCTGGATAACACTGCCAAATCTCAAACTTTGACCTCCACAGAATTTGAACTTCTGGTTTATTTCACAGCAGTTCATCCTCTTTTCCCACTGTTCCAGTTATAGATCTCGAACCCTTACTACTGTACCTTTTTCACCTTGAATAAGATACTTTTTTTTCTTCCTGCTCTCAGAATGCCTCTTCACATAGCAAACCACCATGCACCTTTTCTTGTTTCTTTGCACTGCAGTAATAGCCTTCTCTACTTTTTTTTAATTTCCACCTTTCTCTTTTGATATCTTTCATATTTATAGATAATCATTATGCCATTATTTGTCTCTTGATGTAAAAGCTTGGCTTTAGAACACTTTCAATTTACTAGTTTGATTAATATTGGTGTCAATAAAATCTGAATTTAAGACAAATATCTTTCAATACTTTCTTTCAATCTGATTCACATGCATTGCATCTCTACAAACTGCCACTCAGTACTTTGCACCATAATAATACCAGAACTGATAATTTGACTTGATGTGATGTGTTTATTCCTTTAGATATCTCTCAGATAGATAGAAGATCTTCTGAGGTTAACATAATGCTTATCTATGTTTTCCCATTATTTTTCTGATTAACAGAGCCATTAGGAATCTTAACTGCATAATGATGGAATACTGGAGTGCAGAATTGTTACATCTCAGAAAATATTTAATCTATAAGTGACTATGTATTCTCTACACAAATGCCTTTCTGTTATTCTCTTCTATAAACCACAAAGGACTGAAGAAAACAAATTACTTTACACAGTACTTTCCACTGGAATTCCTTAGGAAATCAGTAATTGAAATCAATGGGGCTTTTGAAGGTGTAAGGAACTACTGAGGAGGAGGATTTCACAAGTTAGAATTTAGCTTCTCTGAAATAATTTTGTTTCTTGATAGCCCATCTGAATCACTTCTTTGCTGCAAGGCTTCCTGCTTATGAAAATGTGAAGTCTATCTTGCTTTCTCTTTATGTCCTTAGTTACTGCCTTTCCAATTTCTATTTCTCTTGTAGCTTGAATCCACACCTCTCACTCTTCTTAATGTTGGGATTTTTTCAATTTACAAGAGTCACCTTCTGTTTCCTGAAGCTCCCTTTCTAACCACTTGAAAATCACCCTTTATTTATATTTTTATTTATATTTTTACTTTTATTTTTATTTTTATTTTCCTTTGAGTTTCCACCTTCCTATTTAATTTCTCTCTGCCTCTGTCTTTTGAATTAAGTTTTCGTATCATTCCTCAAGACAGTTGTTTTGTCCAGTGGTCATTAGTATAGTAGTCCTTAAATCTATTTCTGTTTGCTGGTTAGGACAAATATTAAAAAGTAACTGCTTCATGAAATACTTGAACTGAACATTTGCACCTTGAGTAGGAGAGGTATGTTTTTTATGCAAAGGACTGACCTATTTTATTCTATTTTGCATTGTAAGTGCAGCAGCAGTCATTGCACTGGCTTCAGAGGCCCTTCTTGTTTCAAATTTATACTTAGTTTTTCTACCACACACATTTCTTATGTGATTAATATGCAAGAGAACAGGATTGGTTGAGTATCCTTAGTACAACAAAGAGTATGTCACATGAATATTCATGACACAGCATTTAGAGTCGGATCTTGAGTCTGAAAATTGAGAACTCTGGGAAGCTGAGTTTTTAATCCTGTCCTCATTCATGACAGGAGCTGCAGGGTCAGGGTGGCAGTGAGAGAGGAATTTTTAGTTATGGAAGGGTCTCAGTTTCTCTGATGAGAAGGCTGGACAAGAGCTATAAACATGATTGTACAACTAAAGGAGTAATATTCCACTGCCATGAAAAAATGCATGGACAGTAATGCTATATATTGCAAAAAGAGGCAAACAACCACAGAGCTTGTATGAAATGTGTGGATTCCTAAAGGCCTTATTTTTTCTCCTGGAGAAGATGAGTGCCCTGTGCCCTGAGAGACACTTATGTCCTGTGCTAGAGAACAGTGTGCCAAGAGCCACAATTTGACTTAAGCTATGAAGATGAATAGGTGTGTGATGAAAGAGGTTATTTAGTATTGCTTTATTAGCATGCTAATTTTGGCAGGAAACATCTGCCAGTTTTTGCACAGCTGTCATAAATGGTACAAAAGTCTCTAGTTTTGGTATGTTGATGACAAAAATGCTCTGTTAGATTCAGTCTTCTCATGGCTTCCCTAAACCACCTGGGAAAGGCATTGTCAACTGTTTAACCATTTTATGTTTCAGTATATAATTTTTCAAAGATGAGTTCCATTCCTCTTTTCAACATACTGTAAAAAACAGAAGTTTTAACGAACTAACTCTTTCAAACTGAAAATTAATGTGGAAAGAGCACTTTCTGAAGAGGAAGCAACTGTTTCTCAGATAGCTCATAAGTTTGACTCTCCATGCACTAAAATATCCCAAAAGAATAAGCAATCTCAGGGTAAAAAATATTGCTTAATCAAACATTTTTGTTTTATGTTTATTTTTATTTATGTTTATTTTCCCTCATATTGTTCATTATTTCCACATTCAGACCACTTTTTTCTTGTCCTTGGTGGTTAATTCTTTTTCTAAATGATCTCATTTAACTGGTATATTTTCTTGCTCAAATTCTCTTTCTTTAAAGAAAATGTTTATTCAGATGATGCTCAGACACCAGCTTATCTGCCTCTGCTTCTTTGGGCTGTGATTTGTCAGCACCAGCACAGTCACTAGAAGTGCACCTGATTATAGGAGAACACTTGGTTTTATTGTGATAATGCCTTTCTAATTGCCCTTATCAGGACAGGGCATGCAGAATTCCCACTCCACTTGTAACTCACAGGTCTTATTATCTTCTGCTCAGACAAATGTAATCTTGTTTTCATTGCCTTTCTCAGGTCACATAAATGAGACAGCAGAATCTCCTTTTCATTATGTTTGATGTTTTAACTTCTGCTGCTTGAGGCAGATCATAGTTAAAAACAATTAAACCATTATTCGGCTCATGGAGGAACTGCAGAAGAGGATAAAGGCTCCTTTTGGCCTTTCAGTACTTAAAGAGGGCTTGTAAGAAACATGGGGACAGACTTTTAAGTAGACCCTGTAGCAATAAGACAAGGGGTAATGGTTTTAAACTAAAAGCGGTAAGACTCAGGCTAGATATAAGCAGGACATTTTTTACCATGACAGTAGCAATGAGAGTGAGATGTAGATGCCCCATCCCTGGAAACATTCAGGTTCAGGCTGGATGGGACTTTACACAACTTGATCTAGTTAAAGATTACCCTGCTTATTGCAGGGGAGTTGAAAGGAGCTTTAAATGTCCTTTCCAATCCAAACCATTCTATAATTCTATGATCTTTTTTATTTTAACCTACATGGAGAGTGGCTTGCCCTGCTTCCTGCCTTTGCTACCAGGAGCCCACACAGATGCCATGAACACCATCATAAAATTTCTCATCCCAGTTTATCCTTCTGAAAAAGGAAGCAGCAAGCCTGTGAGACTGCAGGATGGGATGTGTCACTGGCGGTTGGACAGAGGTCAGCAGCCAAGATCAGGGTACATAACATTTTCTACCAGTTGCTGGAGGTGTCATTGACTATTCACAAACAAAGAGCACTTTAAACTTTAAAGTCAGTGCTGACAAAATTTCCAGAATGAAGTGAAAGCACATGGGTAGGCCCTTTGAAAGAGAACGCAAGCTGAAGCCTAACTCAGTGAGAGCATTAAATATCTTTTGACAGAGTTTATAGCAGTGTTGACAAAAAGCAATTTGGAAGGGACTGGGCATGAGAGGAAAGAGGGTACCTGCAGAAAAAAAGTATATTTTTCTTAATGTTCATATAGCATAAGCTTCTACTTATTTCATATATTTGAAGTCATTAAAATTTTGTGACATTTTAAAGAAAAGTAGAAGGTTCTTTAAAACAAAAGGAAATAACATGGTATTAATATAGAGAAAATTAATTTACATCTTTTACTGTTCTTGTGGAGGAAAAAAAAATATATTCTTCTGCCTTTTGAGACTTAGTTCTACCCTACCATACCAAACTTACTTACACGAGGTGAAAATTTGATTCAACAGTAGCAACTGAAAATTATTGTGTGAATTTGGGAAATATCTTGGAATGTTACCTGAAACTTTAAAATACCAGCAATTTAGCAGTCATCAAGCACTGTCCCTTTGGCTTAATCTACCCTATGTTGTGTCTCTAACATTTTAAAAGATAAAAGGTTCACTCAGCGTGAATGAACTTGGAAATGTATGAAAACTAATGGGACACAGGTTTCTAAATGTCAGCAGAGTGCAGAGAGTAAATTTCTTCCTGCTTCTTTGCGAAATTATGTCAGAGAGAGTAAAACAGACTAAGGAATGGTGACCCATTGCTCTGTACTGAACACTTCAGAGGTACACTATGTTATATTACAATCCAGAAAGTGGAATGAAACTTTTATAGCTTTGCAGCAAATGCAGTTTGTAAAAATGTACACAGCAGAGGTGGGATATGTCTTCAATGTAATGTGCTAATTTATACAGCATTTCATAAAACATGTTTTAAAAATTGCCAACTGAAAAATTTAGTCTACAAAGTAAACATTATCTAAAATGTATTGGCTCAAATAGCTATGTGGGATTTTGTCTTTTGTGATGACTATTAAGGAAAAGGTCTTCACCAAACTGACAAGTAAGTGTATGTACTGTGAAAATTTGGTGGAAGAGGATAAGATGACTTCAGTATGTCAGAAATAAGATGATTGGTTTTAGAGATCTTTTGGTAATTTTTTACCTAGTCAAGTCACTGTATGTAATACTTCCACCACCTTCTTTTCAGCCCTTTCTCCTCAAGCACCTGTTATTCAACCCCACGACGCCATCCAGAGCTAGAACTTGTTCCAACAATTGCAGGACTCCATGCACCATATTTTCTCTCTTGAAATAAGCATTTCCATCCTCCGATCCTTTCAGCCAGACGCCGTCCTGAGGTTCTCTGTGGGTTTACTGACCTATTTTCTTTCTTTCACATTGGTGCTCCCCCTTCTCTGCTAAAGCAGCACTCGCAGCTGGGAGATGGCTCCTTTCTCTGTAGAGGACTTGCTGTATGATATAGCAACATCCAGCAAGGCATTAACACCTGTGGTCAGCTGTATTCATGAAGGTACTCAGTGCTACTTTGTGGTTAGGAGGCATGGGGTTTAGACTGACCAAGAGAAGAGCTGTGCATCTGTTCCATGTACGTTAGCAACTGTATGTACTCTTATCATCCTGTGTTGGAAGGCTAACCATGACCTAAGGGGTCAGAGAAGGGGTGAGATACTGTTGTTATCTCTTCTAATTTTTTTTTTCTAACACTAATGCCCACCAACACCTTCCTAAATCAATACAGTTCTAGTAATCTAAGCCTGTAAGATGTGTAGCTGTCAAAAGTTATGGACAAACAGAACAACATATGTAGCCTCAGAGTCAAATAAAAACAGACTTGGATTAAAGATATTTTTTACTAAAAAAAATACCAAACAAATGAAGTATGAAATCACTGGCAAATTTAATTAGTCTCATTTTGGTTAGCTATTTTGCAGGAAGATGCCAGGGAGTATGAACAAGAGCCATACATGCCTCTGTGACTGCACTGATAGTATTCCTGCTGAAATATTTTTGTCTGGTACTGGGGCCTATAGAAATCCCAGTTCTAAAGGATGTTGATAAAATGGTGAAAAGAGTTAAGAAACGAGCCACTGAACTAGGATATATGAGGGGTTTTTAAGATTAAGGAGGTTGGTTCCCTTTAGAGAGAAAGTTGAGAAGCCTTATATGTAGGTAGGAGTGGAAAAGCTGCTTCAGAAATTTCTTCAGTTTAGCAGACAGACAAGCCACTGACAAAAGCCAGCCACTGAAGGCTGAGGATGGAGAGTTTGGCTATCTTCTTTGTCTAAGAGGGCTTCTGTTTAAGTAGGAGACATAATGACCTTCTATACTTAGTCCAGCATCACTGCCATCCCAAAATGGAGCAATACAAGTAAAGCGAAGCTTGTTTTGTGATTATGCATGGGAAAGACCTCATAATCTTACACTGGGATACATAAACTGTACATAGACTTTTCAAATAGTCATATCTTTGTAGCAGTCACAGTCATCTTAATTATTTGGAATTATTTCAAATAAACTAGAGTTGATCATTTGGGATGGGAAGAAATATTAAGTACAACAGCATCGAACTTTTCTATAGACAGTGTTTTTCAAAGTTATGTTTATTATTCCAAAAAATCAAAGACATAAGAGATGATCAAAGTAGCTGTACTTTAGAATGACACAGAAGGAGGGCAGTGGGAAGAGAATCAAGTATTCTGACCTATTTAAAGGCCCCTGGGCTTTCTTTGTATTTTATTTGAACTTATAAGCAAAGCAGTATCACATGCCTGAAACTCAACATCTTTTTGAGTAGCTTATATCAACGTTCATGCTTGTTGAGACTGACTTTCTGAAAATATATACATATGTAGGGCAGTTAGTATCACAGACACACAGAATAATTTAGGATTTCAGGAAGTTGTCTCTCTAGCCTCCTGCTCAAAGCATAGGTTGTTTTATGGGGCTGCTGTTAGGGTGGATATTCGTAATGGAGGATCTTAACTCCAAAAGACAAAATTCTGTCCTATTAATGCAAAAATCTTATCTATATTGATTTGCCTCTGTTGTGAATATGTGCATATGAACTGGTCATGAAAATGCTTTCTTTTGCATTGTTCTCTTTATTGTAAACATTATGGCTGATTAATTACTGTCAGTATCAGCCAATATTCAGCACCTGGTAAATAAATGCATACTTAATGCTGTGATGTCTGATAAAGAATATTGATGTTACCATTTTCTAATTGTGACATTTGTGGGCTTTAGCTCTATTATAAGCATAGTGTTAATTTTTCATATTTATGTGTAACAAAATAAAAAAGGATCACACCAAATAAAGCAGGAATTTGTATAGTTCTTCCGAAAAACACAGACCTATGGAAATTACACTAAAACCTTCAGTACTTTTTTAAGAAAAATATGCTTTTCTATAAGTTTGGAATTCCCCAGGCTTTTATGACAAGGATACCCTTCACTATTCATACCACAGTTGTTCTGGAGATTTACAAACAAAACTGTCTTTTTTTTCTTTAGTTTTCCTGTATGAAGCAAGTACAAGTCATTCAATATTCTGTTTGGGCCCTGTTGATCCTGCAGAAATTAGTTTTTGCTTTAAGTCTTAGTTAGAGTTTTTCTGGTAGCTGAATGAAAGATTATGAAATTGTTTAGGGTGAGAAAGGTCAAAAAGCAAGTAAATAGTTTACAATGGTTGCACTTCTTAAGACTGTGTCTTCTCTGTGCTAATGCACACGTAATTCCCAACTATTCAAAACGCAGCTACCAATATTCTCTTGATCTGACAATAATATTTTTGCACCTTGAATTCTTGCGCCTGATCCCCTTGTTTTGTTGCTGACTGAGGAGCTTATAAAGTTCTAGCAAAAGTCTTACTGACAATCTGAATTTTTCACAGCCATCTCAAGTCTCCAGTCTATGGTGTTTTTCTGCAAATGGAAAATCCCTTTTATGCAAGGTACTGGTCTGGCTGAATCATCTGCTCTTCTGTTTCCCTGAAAAATGTACTTCTCATAGGATGTTATGGCAGGAAAATTAACCATAAAGAGGAGCAGATGAGAGACTCAATTCTTACTTTGCTTTTACCACTTCTTGCAAAACGGAAGCTCTTTGTGAAGAGTTTTGGGCCTGTATTTTCTCATATTTTAAGAACTGTTCAGATTTTAATGCAATAAACAAAGTGGTTATTTACTAGAAGGTTCAAACTGGGCAAAAGCTACTTGAGTGTAATTTGATTTAAAATATGGTTTTGTGTTAAAAAAAGTCTCCTTCTCAGAATGGAATATAGAGTTTCAGACAGCTCAGCTGAGCTATTACAGGAGTAGGATTTTTTTTTTTCTTTTTTTTAATCAAGGAAAAACAGCTTCTCATCAAATCAAGCATCTGGACCTTTGACCTTTACAAGTAAGTAATATCAGAGTTGGAAATACTGCATGTCATTTTTATGCGCTATTTTATTTTGTTTATCCAAAAATACAATTCTTCATTTTTAGTCATGCCATTTAATGTTGCAACCAGCAATCACATAGCTCAATCCCTGTCCTTTTTAATTTTTAGGTAAGAGAACAAGGCACCAAGGCACAAGGTAGACAAGGTACCAATAAAACTGCCTGGTCTAAGTTTTACTAGAATAAGAGTCACTGCTTGCTAAACCAGTTGGCCATGTTTAATGAAATTTCCAGGAAGCTGATTCTGGAAGATATTCTTGACCATTTTACTCAGAGCAGGCCATTTACAAAACCAGCATACCAATATGACATTCAGCACTGCAACAAAAAACAAAAACTGGGGCATGAACTACGTAAGTTTGTTTTCAGCTGTAGAAATTACTGCTTTTTCTTTTATTGTCAATCTTCCCAGCTCAATAATGGTTAGTGAATTAGTGTGTAGCAAACATTTGTGATATATAAACTTTCTCCAGCTGTTGCCAAATCAAAAATGAATGCAATCACCAAAAAGCTTGCAACTTTTTAATTAATTTTGCCAGAATGGCTAACTTGATTTCCGCATCTATAATCTTGATTGTCTAATATGAAACAGTGAAAGGCACTGAATACTTTAATTCAGCTGACCATCAAAGTCTAATCCCACAGCTAGAGCTGCCAAATCAATACAATGGTTTTATCAGAGCTACTGCTAGCAGCATTTTAACATGTCTTGCACTTCATGCTTCCTAGCTGCTAAGAATTGAGAGGACCGATAGCCACCGGGAACTCTATCTCACAGCTCTCTTCGCGTCCTTTTTTACTTTATTTTGAAAACTTTCCACATATGTGTCCTGGGTTCAGCAGTAGCAGTCATTTTTCTCCTTCTTAGTAGCTGGTGTAGTGCTGTGTTTTTGAATTTCAGCCTGGGAACAGAGCTGATAACACCCACGTTCTTAGCTGCTGCTTAGTAATGTTTACTCTGACCAAGGATGTTCTGAGCCTCATGCTCTGCCAGGGAGGAGGGGAAGCCGGGAGGAAGCAGTGGCAGGTCACCTGACCCAAACTAGCCAAAGAGGCATTCCATACCACAGCATGTCATACCCAGTACATAAACTGGGGGCAGTCACCTGGAAAGACTAGATCACTGCTCGGTTGGGCTGGGTATTGGTCAGCGGTTGGTGAGCGGTTGTATTTTCTTCCTTTGTTATTTCCCTTACCATTGTTAGTATTGGTGGTAGCAGCAGCAGCTTGTGTTATACCTTAGTTACTGGACTGTTCTTATCTCAGCCCATGAGAGTTACATTCTTTTGATTCTCCTCCCCATCCCTCTGGGAGCAGGGGGAGGAGGGAAGGGAGGGGAGTGAGTGAGGGCTGCATGGCTGACTTGCCGACTGGGTTTAAGCCACGACTATTTCAAATAGGTCTCAGTATGCTCCTTTCCTTCTCAGGTCAGTAGGTTCTTGCATCCTTCAGTCCCTTTTCAGTTTTGTCTGTCTTCAAGGATCCTTCACAGTAAACATTTTTTGTCCTATCCTGTGCCTGGTTTTAACAGACAAAAAACAAACCTTTGCAGAATCTGTGGGTGCAGCCTGTTCTCCTTCTGTCCACTTGGCATTATGAACATAGAAACGTGTGGATCTGAAGGCAGAGTCAGAACTATTTCTTTTTTTTTTTTAAATGTTTAGGTGGTCTATGTCCCAGTTTTTTTCAGTTTGCCTGATGTATAAACATTTAGAGTAAACTTTGAAATTTATCATTTAGGACATTAGAACAGACCATTAATACTGTTTGTTCCAGTTTCTTGACCAAGTGAGCAATGATGTGTTTTCTTCTGATGTTGTGCAATATAATTCTGTGGAGCAAATGTGAAGCAAACTTGATGGGGAAGCCATAAGTAGTTCTGTGTGGAGAAATACTAACATTATTAATCATTCAGATTATAGACAGATGCCAAAACCATAATTCTGGCGCTGTACAACTAAGAGTGAGATCTTACATCTCTGACTAATTTAGCCGTCTTGAAAGAAGGTGTGATGCTTTTTCCAAAACTCATGTTTGCTTAAATATACTGTAGGTATCATTTTGTTTGCAGGCTATGAAAAGGAGTAAAAGGTGACATAATTCTCCTACAAAAGTTTTGCAGCATTATGCTTCTGTAACTTTCCTTATGTGAAATTAAAGGCAAACAGTTTTATTGGTTTGAATACACCCCAGTGTAGGAGTTATGCATTTAATGAACTTCTGTATTCCATGTTATGCATTTCTTTATGGCATATAAGAAAATGCAATTCAATCTGCATTTTAAAAATATACCATTAAGCCTTAAGGCACTTGGAGATGCAGCAGATTACCTTGGAGTATGTATGTAGGCACTGCATCTCTGACCAAGTGACAATAAAAACACCATGTATTTTACACAGTCACTCATAAGACCTACATAAGTATTTATTTTATGTCCTTATTGTACCTTTTTTTGGAGTCATGTGAGGAATTTTATGTAATGCAAGGAGCACTGATATAACTCATAATTTTTGTTGTAATTGTTGAGAATTTTCATTAAATGGAAAAAATGCATATACCAGCAATATCAATAATGTGTTGTGGACCAAGGACATTTTATTAAGTGCTATAAATCATGACACTCCCAATTTCTTTGTTCCTTGCCATATGATTTTAAAAATGAAAGTCTTAGGTATTTTTATTAGGTCCTTTTTATTTACTATCTGGCACATTTTTCAAGCTTCAAGAAACTTGGTCTTTATTAAATAAAAGCCGAGATTCTTAAGGAATCATGTGACCATATCACTTTTTTTCTTTTTCCTCCAAGACTCACTAGAAATTTGTGAAAGCCAGAAAAAATAATTGCCCTTGTAAGAGCTTTCCTGCTATAGAAAAGACAGAAAATTGACCAAAATTGAAATTTCTTAGTTCATATTCAGATTCTTGCTTAAACAGGTAATCATAGTAGCTGGTAAGAAGATCGGTGATGTAAGAGTAACTATGGTTGAGTAACCCAATGACGTTTTGTTATCTTCAAAGCAATTCCTATAATGTCACCTAACGTATTCATGATGTCTGTGCTAGGGAAATACTGAACAGGTACCATCATCAGTTTGCTGTATGACTGTGCAAAGAAATCAAGGCGCTTGCTGAGACCGCGGACATAATTCAGTGGACAACCTGCTTGAATAAGAGAGAACTCAAGAGAAAAATAGATTTACTGAATGAGGCAGAAGTCTAATTTAATCCAGTATCCAGGGACAGTCTTTCGATTTCTGTCTGAAGCCCCAGCAGTTCCTGAATTTCATACATCATGCGGCATTCTTATCTCTAAGACATTTTTCTGCCACAAATTCTTTAAAGACTCTTTGAAGCCATGTCAACTTGCAGCATCTCGAGTACACATAACTGTGCATTATCAATTAGCATCAGATAGATGTTCTTTTGTTGCTTTTGAACTTGTCAAATGCACTTTAGTTCTGGTTGTGAAGGCAATAGCTAACTGTACCTTATTGCCTGTCTTTGTGTCAGTAGTGACATTTATTCTTCACTGTCTCTCTTTTCATGCTGAAAAGTCCATTCCTGAGCAGCAACAGTTAGTGCAAAGTCTGTCTTTCTGTACGCAAAATCAAGATTATTTCTTCCTCGTGCAAATTATTTATCCATACAGACAGAAATAGTTTCACTTCCCAACTTATTTTTATTAAAGTTGTCATGGTTTAAGCCCATCCAGTAACTCGGAACCACACAGCCGTGTGCTCACTCATTCCCCTTTTCCCCCTCCTGCTCCAGGAGGGATGGGGAGGAGAATCGAAAGAATGCAACTCCCGCAGGTTGAGATAAGAGCAGTCCAGTAACTCAGGTATAATACAAAACCACTACTACTGCCACCACCAATAATAGTGATGAGGGAAATAACAAAGGGAGAGAATATAAAACTGAAAGGGGAAAAGGAAAAGAAAATAATAAACACAAGTGATGCACAATACAATTCCTCACCACCCACCGACCGATACCCAGCCTGACAAGAGCACCAACCTGGCCTTCCAGGTAACTCCCCCCAGTCTATACTGGCCATGATGTGCTGTGGTGTGGAATACCCCTTTGGCTAATTTGGGTCCTGTCTCTGCTCCTTCCCAGTTTCCTGTGACCCTTCTCACTGGCAAAGCATGGGACTGAAAAAGTCGTTGGCTGGAGTAAACTTTACTTAGCAACAACTAAAAACATCGGTGTTATCAGTGTTGTTCTTTCTTAGGTTAAAGGTGAAAACACAGCACTGCACCAGCTACTAAGAAGGAGAAAAACAACTGTTACAGCTGAAACCAGGACAACAGGATATCTCCTTTTCTTTTCTTTTCTTTTCTTTTCTTTTCTTTTCTTTTCTTTTCTTTTCTTTTCTTTTCTTTTCTTTTCTT
>WYDI02015278.1:0-13952 GCA_009867235.2 Psittacus erithacus
CTGCACACAATACTCCAAGTGAGGTCTCATGAGAGCAGAGTAGAGGGGCAAGATCACCTCCTTCGACCTGCTGGTCATGCTCCTTTGGATGCAGCCCAGGATACAGTTGGCTTTCTGGGCTGCGAGCACACTGCAGCCGGCTCATGTTCATTTTCTCATCGACCAACACCCCCAAGTCCTTCTCGGCAGGGCTGCTCTGAATCTGTTCTCTGCCCAGTATCTTTTCTTCTAGAGATGTTCTGGCTGATATACATCTAATTAAAGTCTGAACAAATCTTAGCTCAGCATAAGCCGGCCTCTGAAGATTGCTTCTTGTGTTTCAGACCCGACCAAAAGACTGCATGACCAAGACTGCCTAAGTCTTCCATGGAAAATTTAACAAAAGCTAGGTGAGTACCTCTACCTACAGCATTGCCTCACCAGTATAGAGTCACTGCCCTTTCTTGAGGAGTAAACTACAAACACAGACAGAGGAAAATATGTTGGAGCAGATCTGCTCATTAAGGAAAAGAAACAAAAGAATCTACTGAGTTATATTTTAAGAGCGCTTTGCCTTCATTTTCATATCATGAAGTTCAGCTTCTAGCCTCCCTAGCAAGAGCTGGAAATATCAGCTGTGAAAATCTGAGTGCCCTAAAAATATGGCTGTCCCAGCCTTCTCAAGATACATTAGAGAAACTCATCTTGTTTCACTAAGTAAATGAATTAACAGTAGAAACACACCTCCTGAAGCATGGTATCCAAAATCTCTTTACTTTCCTCTCCTCACACATTTTTATCATATATATATATACACACATATATAAGCTTACACATAGCAACACATATGCTATAGACCAAAGCAGGATGCTGTCATTAAATACTGTTCAGAAATGGCTACAGATTTGGCAGAAAATGTTCATTTTTGGGATGCCCAACCTCTTGGTGTCTCAGCTCCAGACACAGTGACCCCACCAAAGCATTCCATTGATATTCACTAAGGGCAGGGGGAACTTAGAATCATAGAGTCATAAAAGAGTTGGAATGTGCAATATCCCAGTAAAACAGTCACCCTTCATAGTGGCGTCATGGAGATGAGCCAGCCGGAGGGGCATAGTGAACAGGGGACATACCTTGAGCAGGGTGGGTTTTCCTGCTTTGGTTTCCTCTGGCATTTCAGAGAACAGTTCATACAAATGTGCAAAACACCCACCTTACAGGGACATGAGTATGGGCACCAGGCATAGACATAAACCTACTCCTAACATTTCCATAAAGGATTCCTCACAGTTCTCATCATCATGACATATGCTGAGCTTAAAATTCTTGCTGGCCTGTCAGCAGTAACATAACTTGGCTTCTTTTATTTTGCCAGCTCACGAAGTTCAAGCTCAGTATCCCTAACTGTAGCTCAGTGCTGTTCTCTCATTTCCACACCTGTGCTGACTGAATCATCCCATTTATTTTGGGCCTTCATTCTCTCACACACTTTTTATTTTTTTTTTATTTTACTTTTTTTTAATGTGCTGCTGCCCTACTTAATTTGGAAAGGAAAAACAAGGGGGCAGGGGGAGAGCGAACCAAGAGCAAACTGATTTCCATGAGAAACATAAACTTGCTTTAAATTTGTTTGCTCTATCAGAAGTTCATTTAAATTAATGTTCTTCTCATGTTTTGACAGAAAATATAAAGTAAAACTCTTTGTACTTCCAAATACACTGCACCAAATGGGGTTTTTTATTTGCAATTCTGTTAATTTTGTTTGAGATAAACCATCTTATCTGTAATGCTGACTGTGCCCTGATCTGTTCTCCTGACAGTTAGAAGTGTTTATGTATTTTTCACTTTCCTTGTAACACTGCTTTCAATATAAAGCATAAAATAATGATCTTTTAAAAAGAAAAGAGTGCATTGCATTACTGTCCACAACTTGAAAGCTGAACAAAAATATCCCGAGAAATTCATTGGTTTCAGGTTTGTTTGTTTCCTTTGGTTTTCCCACATCTGATAAACCACTTGGCTTTATACCCCTTTTTTACTGTGCAAATAAGCAAAACACCTCCAGGTAAATAAACTTTCAGATTAAACAGACTGCTGTTTGAGTCAGCAAAGATACACTAGAAAAAGAGAACTAACGTATGCATGGTACTGCATCAAAGTATCCATATTTATTAAGGCCAATGGAACAATAAAGTCAAGGAAAGTGCAAGCACCAGCAGAAATGCACATGTTGCTGATAAAAATATATTGAAGAAGCCATGTAAAAGGGACGCAAGCCCTTAGATATCATTCAGTGGGCTTATACTTAGTCCTTTTCTACACAGCAATAGTTTATATATATTTATATATTTTCATATATATAAAATATATACATAAAAGCCTCCACGATAAGTATTTTTACCAACATGGCAGTCCTTATTCATCTTCTCTCTAAACCAGAAAAACATAGGATTTTTAATATCATGTCATTTAGAAGTTCTTAAAGGGGTTAAAATGGATAGATGCGTACTTCAAACGTGTATTTCTTGCACAGACTTCCTTTGTTAAAAAGTAAACCTATAAAGGACTAATGCTGTGTACATTCCCATTTATGCTGCAGTGAGGGTGCTACGGTACAAATTACCACCCTCTGTGCCTATCACCTCATAGGACAGGGTGTTGGGTTTGTTCTTTTTGGTTCAGCGTGGCCCAAAGGCATTAAAGTAAGATGTTCACTAGGTTGTCTGTATCCATTATAATTTAAAAATCTACCAGGCATTGCAGTTCATTTCCATACGCATCACCTTGAGAAAACCTGCACAAAGTTTCTCTTGTCATCACACAGTCAATATTCACCTAAAATCTTTTTAAAATCCTTGTGGGATTCTTCACAATATTCTTTAACTATGGCAACTATATTTGCCAAAAGCATAACAGTGGTTGTATAAAATCCAAAATTCAATTAAACTTCATACTGCAACATTTCCAAGTATGAAATGTTACTGTGTTTCAAGTATGATGGGTTCAAAGGCAATTTCAGACCACTGAGTAATTAAACACAAAGGAGAAAGTATTTAAATTTGTTTTTAAGTAACTTAATTCAGGTTTACTGGACATGTTGGAGTTAGCCACCTAATTACCATCAATTTTGAAATACTTATCCTGCAATAACATTAGGGAAAAAAACAAAGTTTACCTGTGATTGATATTGGTCCTATTTCATCCAGAAGACAACAGAAAGCAAATCATCACTTTACCCCATGAGATCCTCTGGCAGTTGTACTGCAATAGGATAAATTATCCCTTCTATTTTGATGCTGATTTTTATAAAATATGACTTAGTATTGCTACAAGCAAGTCATCAGCATGTCTGCAGAGGGAGGAGAACAGGATTTACATGCACAGAACTTGACTCTCATGTGCAATCTCTACTTGTTTACTCTAAACTCCAAGAATATTGGTCATTGTATGTGGAAGCTTGAGTGCAATCTCCTCTAATTCCAGAGAATGTTCCAAAACATTACATCTTCACTAGAAAGAAAAAAGCTAAAAAGATATGAAACAGGAATAAGAGGAAACAATTCAAAGGTAATCTTTTTTCTTTTTTCCAGATATGAACAGCTTATCTTTGCTGTCTGTATATAACCTGCCAGAAGTCTTCTTGCATTACTTGCATTTACTTGCAAACAGAAAGCATAAAAAGAAATTATCAAAATTCACTGAGAGTCATCACAAAAGTAAGACCCCCTTAGAATTTCTCTGTCATAACAGGCAAGTCAGCTAAATTCAGGTTAGGATACTGAAAAAATCTAGCAAACCTGTGTAATATCCGAGTAGCAGACTGATCAAACTGTTGGCCCAAACATAAGCATTTAATGAACATGTGAAGAATTCTTGTTAAATATAAATCTCAGTAAACTTTAATGTAGGTAGGAGAATCAGACTTCCCTCTTCTGCATCTATATTTTTAAATAACTCACAGATTGACCATCTGTATTGTTTACGTGCAATACAAGACAACAGCACAGACTGTTGAAAAACTTGAGCACAAACATACTGCCTCAGACCAAGATCATCGAGTCTAGCATACTGTCTCTGACGCTAACTGGGTGCTAATCCAACATCAGATGCCTTGGGATAAATGTAAGAACAAAGTAATTGAGGGGGGAAAAAAAGAAGGCAAAATATGGAAGAACTGCTGTGCAAGGAAAACTGAGTGTATAGCTTCTCAGCTTAGAAGAGAGGCAGTCTGAAAGAGGATTTTCATATAATGGAGAAGATGGTTAGGAATCATCTGGTTACTCTCTTCTAGAACAAAAATACAGTAGGATGCAGATTCAGAAAACAAAACAGAAGATGGCTATTCAAGGAACAGACTCAGAGTAATGAAAATAATTGGAAGGACAAGTTGTTCTAGAAATTTAAGCGGATTGAAGGGGACAATGGACAAATTTCTGGGGAAAAATAATCCAGTGATGCTTGCTAAATACAAAGAAACTTCATTCAGCACAGAAAACCACTGAGCTGCCCTCAGTTGGAAGGCGAAAGAGTAAGTGGGAAGCATCTCATATTCTTACCCGGTTTTACTCTTACCCCAGGCTCAGCTTACTGATGCCTAGGATTCTGAGGCTGTTGGATTACAAGCAGTATGACAATGTAACTTCTTGAATATTACAAAAACATATCAAGGTTATGTCTTAAATCTGATTATTTTAACTATATACAAGCTTTTGAATAACAGATTAGCAGTAGACCATACTATGCTTTTTCTTTTTGACCATCTCTTACAAATATAATCTTTTTAACCAAGTTATAATTATTTCCCATTAAAAGTGAGTACCACTTGAAAATTACTATACCATTATTTCCTGTCTATTTCAAATCAAAGACTTTATACAGGTTTTTCATTGGATAAGGATAGAGAACAAACCTATCTCTACTTTCAAAAATTAATAATGGACATTAAAGCACAGTTTGGGAAGAAAAGGAATGAAATAACTGCCTAAAATGTGGTTGAAATCCTCACCCTATATTATCATGTCAAGTTGTCATATTGAAGTGCATAAGAAAAAATAAAAAAGCCCACAAAAGAGAAAAGAAAAAGCAATCTGACAGTAATTTATACAGCAGATCTGACGGTGTAGGAAAAAACAAGTCCTGTTTGATACACATCGCTTTTTTCACTCATATCTTGAGGCCTTTTCCTCAACATCACTGGAACTACTTCTTAATGAGAGCTTGGGAAAATTCATAACTAATGCATGGCATAATTTTTCTCACTCCATTACATTTATCATGGCTGCTCAGCTTACTGAAAATTCCTAAAGATTTAAAACTCACATTACCAAAACTGATGGAACAAAAGAAAAAAATAAACCAGAAACAGGTGAGTACCAGTTCACATACCTCAGTAATGAGAATCAGCAAAATTGCCATTGGTCATATCACCATTCAGACAAAAACACAAGGTTTTATATAGACCATTTTTATGCTACCACACAAAAAGCATGAATCCTCAAAAAGACACCGATGAAAAAATGTCTTTGTTTATAATTGTCACACTATCATTAGCAATTCTGCTTTACAAATCACTGAAATTAGTTCCCATGTTCACACTTTGTTCCCCATTTCAGCTGGCAACCAATACACTTCAGTTAGGAATAACTTCATTCATTTGGTTGAAGTAGCAGTTACATGGAACAAAGATTTATCACATGTGCACATGTCCACACACACACTTGAAGCCACAAGACACAGCTCACACAACACAAATACAGTAATATATAGTTGATATTCACATTACATGTGATATTGCTGCTGATATCATTTATATTAACATTACAGTAACACATGGTTGAAAAACTCTATATATGCTTTCAACTATTTTGAAGAGGAAACAAACTAGAAGATGCGGTAATTACACATGAATGACACATGTTCCAGAGTTTCCATTATTTCGGCAATGCTCCATGAAAGATATTCAAAGTTGCATATACACAAAAATCTGTTAGGCTAATGAAATAGAGTATTACATCATGGCTTAGATGCATATAGATATTTTTCAGGAAAAAGAAAGTCCTCACAGAACTATTTCAAGATGGTTTAGGAGACTGTAATCTTGAACTGCATCCTGCATGGTACAGTGACATTATTCAAGTCTTGTTCCACTCTCAGATTTATTAAAAGAATGGTTGATTGACATACTATGACACATTCTCTTCCCTTCAAAACATACTAAATTGATACAAATCACAAAAAACCTGTATTTAGAAAGTAGTCTATAGGTTCTATTATCTGTATGTTTATATAAAAGCCTACTTCCAGACACAGGAGTCTATATTTAAGAAGGGTAGTCCAGGCTCTTTTCATTGTTATCATCTACACAAGAAAACTTGTCTTTTACACAAAGAGGGAAGTTGCACAGCGCATACCAACCAGGCTGTAGCTTCCTCAGTCCATGCCAACCACATTATAATTCCACATCAAGAAGACAAAAGGGAAAAGGTCTAACAAAATTGAATTCACCCTTGACAATGCTCTTGACCTCACTTCATAACAAGACCAGAAGGAAGCCTGGCAGCACTTTCTACTGAAAACAGCTTCATACATCTAACACCCATGCAATTGCACTTGTACATGTGCCTTACACAGGTAGGAATAAACCTAAGCATTCAAGCAGTCTGACTAACACTAATCTGGTTTGGATTATTCAATTGAAATTAAATAAAAGGAACCTTAAAAACAATTAAAAAAATAATTAAAAAAAAAGTCCTAACCCACTGTTATTAATGCACAATTTGTATTAACATTAAGTAGGCCTGGAAGTGGAACAGAAATCCAGCATTTCTGCTAAGTTGCCACTTAAGTTTTGGGTACACTGATTTTACAGGACTTGTATGTCTCACTGTGTAAAAAGCTCCTGAACATGCAGTAGTGTTTGAAAGATAATGTGGGCTGGTGACATTGCTAAGAACAAGCATGGGAGAGAGGGAAGGCAAGGGAACAAAGATATCTACCTATTAGAAAGGCAATGAAGGAGAAGGTCTTTCTGGGCAACCCTGTAAGAACCAGCATATTCACAGGCAGTATTTGCAGCTACTAGTGTTCTCCAGGACACTTAACACACCAGCATACATTCCCTACAGTACTGGTTTCGTCCAGATTCAAAAAGTATATTAAACTTTCATCCTTATGTCCAGCAAAATTTCAAACTATGTCTGTTTTAGTTGAAAATCAATTCAGCCAGCTACAAAGAAAGAATTAGTATGTAATATTCCCTACAAGGCTATAAGTAGGATATAAAATAGTCATAATGCCACTAAGTAGCAAGGCAAGGCAACAAGGACTTCCATTTTCAAAGGAGCTTCTGGCACATAAATCTTTCCCTGAACAAGGGGAACACACACTTCCTCATTTGCAAGAGTTGAAGTGACTACAGTTACTGTGCAGGCATTTTCTTGTGTAGGATGTTCAATTTAGAGCACTTCAATTGCATGACTGAAGGATAATGTAGGTCACAAGTACTCTAGAGAACAACACAGTTGATACTTTGATCACTTGCACTTCATACAGTGCAAATATAAATAACAATCCCAGCCTTCAACACAAACAGCCCATGGATCTGTGGACTACACTGGAACACATACATACCTATCCCAACCAGAAATATTAACCTCCTGTAGAAATTTTAAAGTTGTAGCATTTGAGAACACATTACAGTTTCCACATTTATTAGAGGCCAGTAATGAAACCTGAAACCTTTTTCCTCAAAAGAATTTAAGCTCTCTTCTCCCCTTATACACATAATATAACATACATTTTTACCTCTTACTTTCTCTAGCTGCCAGCCCTGAAAACTGTCATCCCATTTAGAGACAGAACAGATGCCAAAAACCCCAAACGACCATTTGCTTTATTAAAAAAATAAAAAAACAAAAATGCACAAACATAAAAATTCCCTCCGGGTACAAAACAATATACAGAAAAAAATTCTTCTCTAGAAACAACAGAAGGCAACATATCAGCGTTTCAAACAGACAAACAGCATCAGTAGATCCACCCTACACCTTGAGAAATTATTTAGTGCCAAGGATCTTACCAACAGAGCAACTATCTACCCTTCAATTCAAGATGTGCTTTGTTTTATGGATTTCCACACTATTTCCAACAAGAGTCCACTTGACAAAGGAGCTTAGGGGGGGACATTTTTATTGGTTTGCCTGGGGGAGAGACAGACAGCTGTGCTGAACATAAGAATTTTCCTAACTAGGAAGATGGATAACCTGAAGGCTAAGAAGCCACGGTGATCAACCAATCAGGTGAATTCTTTGTAGAAAAAATGGCTCAAAAATGGCAGAACAGGTGCTGGTGCTTTTGGTTAATGAGATAATTTTCAGCCTGCGTCTCCACTGGCAGGCTGCCCCTAACATGGTGGCTTCAGTTTTAATTATCTTCTCCTGTAGTGTCTTGCTAGCATCTCACAGCTCCTCAGAATCTCCACTTTATACCACCAGCTAATTTTCCATTAAGATTTTGCATTACTGATCCTGATGGCACATAACATGCTTGTATTTGTCTTACCTATTTTTAGCTTGGTAAAAGATGTGAAAAGGGATTCTATTAAATATGTAAGAATACTTTATTTGTTACCTTAATTTCATTAACCTCATAGATTTATTCCTATTTTTCCTGTAACCATCTACACCTGGAGTTGTTAAGTTATGGCTGCTGTTATTGAGAAATGGGTTTATAGTTGTTTTCTGCATGGAAATAATTTCTGTTGGTAGGGATAGATAGATACATTCCTGTTTCCCTAAGCAAATCACTGGGTTTCTAGTCACTTCTTACAACTTCACTTTGCTTGACTCAGTATAGCATCTTCCTATTTGTTGTTTTTCAACCTTAGAAAGATATTATTTCTCATTATATTAGGTCTTCCTGGGGAAACTACAGAAAATACATTGAATGTCAATGAGTACAAAGGCTTTTCTAAATCTTTCTTAAACTCTGTGAAGAGCTGGAGAGTATTCTCAGCTCTGAAAAAACCCTGTCCTGGTACTGAACATTAGACAACTGAAGGTTTAAAAAAGGCTAGAAGCATTCAAGGAAACAATAAAAGTTTCCAAAGAAGTGTAGATCAGTGGGCTTTCCTAACACAGCAACAAAATCAAACTGTGTTAAGACGAATTTTTACATTAGTGATGATGATTCATGGCAGTTAATTATTTTCGGTAGTGTTCCAGCTTTGCTCTTGCCAAGTTTTCTTTCAATTTGACTACGTAATCAAACAGTTCATGTACAACAGGATAACCGGGAAGGCCTTTTCAGCTTCCCATAACTGTAAATTAATATGAAGAAATCCTGAGAAGCATCCTGCATTATCATCAAACATCCTCTGTCCAAACAAATTAAGACAACTGCATATAATGGAAACAGCAATTCTCTCAGGCAAGGAGAATCATGAGCAGTTCTGCAGTCTGGCATTTCTACTAGTGCATCAGTATGAAAGGTGCATTTATTGACCATAGTATTACCAATGCCATATTCTTCCAGCCATTCTTAACCCTCTCAGAAACCAACTGAGACCACTAGTGTAAAATTCTATCTATGCCTTAGTACTACAAAACCACATACTTTTATAGTAACTCATTCTTGAATGAGCAGCATACAAGTTGAGATACAGAGTGGACTACTGCTGCAACCTACAACCTTACTCCCCTCAAAAGCCTTCATAAGTATTCAATAGAATATAATTCGTACTAATGCTTTTAAAGTGCAGGAGAAGTAAAAAAGTAAGTATTCCTGAGAAATATCTTGACTGTAAAAAATAAAACACTTAAATGGTAATAGGTTATAAAAGCACAATTACAATAAAGCATTTTTGTCAAGTGATTTTCTTCCTTATCAAATGTATCTTTTAAAAAGAAAAATAAATGCTTCCTAACGAAAAAGTTTCAAAGGGAAGCAAAAAAAACAGTCCTTCGCTACATAAAAATCATACTGGTAGTTACAAAAAGTAATTTAATTCCTAAAGTAAATTACATTTAAAACCTAGACACTTGATTTGCAATGCTTTATATTTTAAAATTTTCTTACAGACACACAAAATCCAGATAGGAGGAAGAGACTACTGAAGACACTATTTTCTATTCAGGTTATGCTTCTGCCTTTGGCCAGTACACAGTTCATACTTGTATAATTGTTAATTTCCTAGCTCCATCAAGAATATTAAAAACATTGTTATTGACTTCTACAGTAGTGATTTTCCCTGTAAATAACAAAATAAATGTTATTGTAGAACCCAAATAATTCACAGCAAATTCAGAGCATCTGGGGTTTGCTATTTTTAAACAGAGCCAGACTTCATTTCATCTGCAGCACTAGTTAAGAAAGAGAGAGCAACCCTTCTGCATTTCTAGAAAACATCAACTTTAGATCTGTCCGTCCATCTGCAAGGTGACCAATCAGCAACACCATGATGATAGGTAGATAGGTAGGTAGGCAGGTAGATATCAATTTATGTGAAGTTAACTGAACTATTAGGATACTTCAAGAACAATTTATTTGGAGAAAGAAGAAAAACCACATATTTGGAACAGGTGATTTACTTTGAAACATCTTTAGAACAAGAAAGGAGCACTTTCTGGCAGATGAATGAATTCCATTTCATTAACTTATGGAACAGCCAGCTTTTCACTCTTGGTAAACAATGGTCAGCCTTATAAACCATGAACACAAACTGAAAGCCTGCTGCATCTCAGAGCACTCAGTGACTTACACAGACACTGAACTGCTTTTGAGTACTACCTTTTGACTGATTTGGAGGCACGCCAGCACCAGGTTGTAAAGTTACACTCTGCTTTCCAAGAATAGCCAAGGTATTTTTTAAAAAATAGTAATTTGAAGAAAATAAATCCAATCCAACCCTAGTAGAAGTAAATAGGCCTGGAATCTTTCACAATCCGGGACAGACCTTCCTGTTACACAATGCAGGAAAGACAGAGCAGCTACTACAAAGGACCAAAGGACATTATGCAAAGCCATCTACAATAGAGTGAAGACTAAGAATTAAATGGAGTATCTGACTGAAGTTTTTTTTGCAAGAAGCAGTTTATTTCTTCAAAAACTGAAGAGGTCTTAAAGGATGTAAAGATATTGGACATTTAATCAAGAAACTTGAAAAATACTAGGGTAGGATGGTGCAGTCAAAAGAACAAAATCTTTTTTTTCCTTCATTTTAGTTATTGCTAGCTACTGTTGGGCACAGAGAAGAGACTAACACTGCACATTCAGTGAATCATCATAGAATCATTCATGGAAGCATAAAATAATTTGGGTTGGAAAGGACCTTTAAAGTTCATTTATTCCAAATCCCCTGCAACAAGCAGGCACATCTTCAGCTAGGTTATGTTTCTCAGAGCCCTGTTCAACCAGATCTTGAAAGTTTCCAGCAATGGTGCATCTATTACCTCTCTGGGCAATCTGTGCCAGTGTTTCATGATCCTCACATAAAAAATTTCTTCCTCATGTCTGGTCTGAATCTACCCTCTGTTAGTCTAAAACCGTTAGCCCTTGTAGGAAATGACTAAACAAATCTGAATATATATTTATTTCTTACAAAGAAAATGAAGATCTCATAGGCCATTCTAAAGCGAGCTTCTAAAATCACAATGAGATACTTGTATTACGAAATAGATGTGACACAACTTACCTAAAATGCTTCATTGAGGTTAACACAGCAAAAAACTCAAGAGACTTAGATATTCATGACTCACAACCAAGACCTTGGCCTTTGGCAAATGCTTCAAATCAAAATAACAATGTTCCAAACAGATTAATGAGTTGTGTAAGAAGTAACATGTTTTAACGTTTCATGTCTAAATGAAGTCCTGCTACATGATAACTTGCTTCTGAATAAAAAAACATTAAAAAAGAAAAAATTAAAAAATTACCTTAATTTCTTTGGCAACAGAGTGAATGTAACTGTGTAAAATAGTCTGCTTTGCTGTGGTACATTGACAGAAATAGAACAGATTTTCCTTCTTGACAGCACACAATATCAGGAGAGCCTTGCATAACTAGATGTGCCAGTTTATGAGGGATGTCTGACTTTTTAGGGCATTCCCAGCTACATGCGTTAACTTGCAAGTTCTGCTTTGCTTTCCAATGGATTCTGGAGACACTCAGTTGTCCAGGAGACACAGAGACAGCTGCATCACAGCATCGCTTCAACCTACCACTACTCCGCATGCTATCTGGCTACTGGAATATATATTCAGAAGGAGGAAGGAGAAGAATTATATATAATTCAATTATGTATAAATGCTACATAATGCAATTTAATTTTATACAACAACAGAGTAAGATGGAAACTCTATGTAATGATACAACATTGTCATGACACAGTAAAACTAAAACTATTCTTGAAGTTCAAATTAAGAAGCACAGTAATGATGCCCTTCTACAAAAGTTATTTAGGACTCTATTTTGTTGTTCCTTCTTATGGCAAAGGACAAAGTTTAATGTTATCATCTTTAGCATACCTTGTGACTGTAAACCCTTACCATCTACAGTTCCATATTCATGTAACTGATATTTCTTATCCATCTGCCTACTTTAGAAACAGATTAGAGTACAAACAGAATTTTGCACCAGTGATTATAAAGTTGCTTCACTTGAAATAACAGAAATGTAAAAAAAAACCCGCAACAGTTATTTCAGTATAAAACCCCCTCGGACGAGGTGACCTATATTACATACATACAATTGAAAATAAAAATTCCATCATTTTGTTTGCCCTCTCCACCACTCCAGTGAGTTTATAACATTTGCAGGAAAGAAAGGCAATGAAAGAATGATTATGGCAGGATAAAAGTGAAGTGACTACCTGGCTTCAAAGCAGAAGAATGTTAGAATACCAAAAACTATTACATTATAGCACAGGGAATCTGGTTTAGTGTAATTTTTTGGAGAACTATAAATAATTACATTTATTATTTTTTCTGCATTTCAGAATGATAATTCAAATTAGTTACACAAGTTACTTTGGGCAACTAGCTTTGCAGGTAAAAAGGTAAGATGCTCCCAACTAGAAGAAAAAAAGTACTCCAAATTAATCCTAACATCAGCTGTTTCATGCAACACAGAAAATATTTGATACTGGTACATACATATTTACCTGCATTAATTTAAAATTAGATACAAAACCACCTCATTAGCTGCTTCACTATTCAGGACTAATAAGCAAACTTTACATTGTATGATAGCATCAAGTCCTCTTAATGACAGTCTATGTTACGCTGCTGTATTTTACTTGCTGGGGTTCTGAAACAATTGAGAACTACAACTGCTGTCACTTAGCAGACTGTCTTTTTTAATATGGTTAGCATGAAACACTTCATTGGGAATAATGAGTTAATGAATTAACCAGGAGCACTTGATAAAGAAGTTGCCATTGAACTTTTCACCGTTATTTGATAATACTTATGATGTTTTGTCATAAGTGTGGCTCTGCTGACCCCATTGCCCAGTGCATTAAGATCAGCTGAAAGTGAACATCTTAGGTCATCGATATTCCCAGCAATCAAGTTACTGTCATTTAAGCTGCTTTCAGAGATAAACAGTAAGGGTTTCCAACTCTGTCCAGAAGCTGCTACAGGGAGGGAAGGAAAACAGACATGGCTTCTAAGTTTCAAGCTTATTCTGAATATTTGAGATGACAGCACACTGAACTGCTGAGAGCTGCATCACGTGTTAATGGTGAATGTGTTACATCATTTTCAGTTAATGATTTTAGAGTAGGTCTGCAGAGGAGTTTGGCAATTGCAGCATTACAAAGTACACAATTCAGATACTGTCCTGGGTTCAGCAGTAGCAGTCATTTTTTTCCTCCTTCTTAGTAGCCGGTACAGTGCTGTGGTTTTGACTTTCAGCCTGGGAACAGCGCTGATAACATCGATGTTTTTAGTTGCTGCTCAGTAATGTTTACTCTGACC
>WYDI02015279.1:0-16914 GCA_009867235.2 Psittacus erithacus
AGCAACTTCATTTGCCAGCTCCTTCAGGACCCGCGGATGGATTTCATCAGGTCCCATGGACTTGTGCATGTTCAGGCTCTTAAGATGCTCTTGAATCACATCCTCTCCTACAGTGGGCCTAAGGTCTTCATTCTCACAGTCCCTGCATCTGTCTTCCAAGATGAGTGGTGTGGTCAGAGCATTTGCCAATGAAAACTGAGGCAAAGAAGTCATTAAGAACCTCAGCCTTCTCCAAATCCAGGGTAGACAGTTCTCCTGATAGCTTCCAGAGAGGGCTCACGTTATCCCTAGTCTGTCTTTTATTCGCAATGTAACTATAGAATCCCTGTTATCTTTAACATCCCTAGCCAAGTTTAATTCTAACTGGGCCTTAGCTTTCTTAACCTGGTCCCTATCTTCCCAGACAACATCCCTTTATTCTTATCAGGCCACCTGTCCTTGCTTTCATCTTTTATAAGCCTCTTTTTTCTCTCTAAGTTTCCTCAGCAGCTCCTTATCCATCCAAGGAGGTCTCCTGGCCCTCCTGCTGCACTTCCTTCTAGTTGGGATGCAACACTCCCGAGCTTGTAGCAGGTGATCCTTGAATATCAACCAAAAATCTTGGGCCCCCCTGCCCTCTAGGGCTATATCCCATGGAACCTTACTAAGCAGGTTCCTGAAGAGGCCAAAGACTGCTCTCTGGAAGCCCAGGGCAGTGAGCTTGCTGCATGCTCTTCTCACTGTCCTGAGGATCTCGAACTCGACCATCTCATGATCGCTGCAACCAAGGCTGCCCTGGAGCGTCACATTTCCTACAAGCCCTTCGCTGTTGGTGAGCAGGAGGTCAAGCATGCCACCTCTCCTTGTTGGCTCCTCTGTTACTTGCAGAAGGAAGTTGTCTTCCACACAATCGAGGAACCTCCTGGATTGCTTGTGCTGGGCCGTACCGTCCCTCCAACAGATATCAGGGTGGTTGAAGTCCCCTATGAGGACAAGGGCCTGCGAGTGTGAAGCTGCTCCTATCTGCCTATAGAGTGCTTCATCCACAGAGTCCTCTGTGGATAAGGTGGTCTGTAACAGATCCCCACAATAATATCTCCCATTGCTGTTCACCCTTTAACCCTGACCCACAAACTCTCTGTTCACTGCTCACCTGTCCCCAGAGTTCCATACTCTCCAGCCTATTCCTAACATAAATGGCAACTCCCCCTCCCCACCTGCCAGGCCTGTCTTTTCTAAAGAGCCTGCAACCTTCCATTCTAACACTCCAGTCATAGAAGCCACCCCACCATGTTTCTGTAATACTAATGATATCATACCTCCGTCGTTGCGCACACATCTCTAATTCTTCTTGTTTATTCTCCGTACTGTGGGTGTTTGTATATAGGCATCTGAGCCAAGCTTCAAATGAAGCTGGCTCATTGGCTGGAGTGGCTGTAATATCTCTACATCGCTCCAAGCATTTGTTATATTGTCTTATAATAATCTTATAAGACATAATATAATATAATTACAATAATCTTATTTATTATATTATCTTCTCATTTTAGTTTGGATAGATCTCATGATGAAGACACTACAGGTACAAAGATGACTTCAGGTGAGGAAATAATGGATGAATGCACTAGCTGTAGGGATGAGAAAACTATTATGGAAACTTATTATGCATGCAGGCCTTTAACTTCCCCAGAATATTAGGTTCTACAAAAGGCAAAGACATTTATGGGGCAGAGTGACTGGAAATGTAGGGGTTATATCCCCAGTGACTAAAAAGGGAGGGGAAGAAACCTTAGAGAAAAAGGTTGAGAGTCATCACTGCCACCAGCTAAAGACCTGAGCCCAACTACAGTTTCAAGAGAAGGAGACAGGCAATTTTAGGGATGCAGCAACAAGAAGACAGGAACAGGATTTGCAATCATGCACCAACAGAGAACCACCAAAGAGGGAGCAAAGACAGCTCTCAAACATTCCCTTACACTCAGAAATTAAGTTTTGGTTGTGAAAAGTAAGTTTGAGTCTTTACTTTTAAAAATAAGTGAGTGGCCTTGCTTTTTGTGATTACCCTGGAGGAGATTCTGCCTCTCACAAAATTGAGCATGACGGGGTGGTTTTATATTGCATGTTTCACATGGTTTGCCCCCAGTTACACTTCAGTGAAGTACCTGACACTCTGCAGTAGTACCTGTCAGTTGACGCTAACCTCAGGGGAGACAGCCAGCTCTGCCATCAAAAGGCAAACAGCAGCAGTACCACAGCCTGTGCTTGAAGCCAGTGTGATTATCTTGATTCTTTTGAGAGTACAAGAGATCAGGCTGCCCACACCTTGCATTTCCTCCTGAAGTTTGATGGTATCCAATGTGATAGATACTTGACAAAAACATTTAGAACAGCAAAGTTATAAGGTTACCAAATCCTGACATGATGTATTGCAAGGGAACAGGAGAACTAAAACAGGAAAAACAATGGCATCTTCTCAAATAGCTCATTATATCCAAAATGCTTGACTCTCCAGTTCACAACACATTTTGTGGTGTGAAATTTAAAAATGCAAATCACAAACAATTAAGCACCTTCCTTTTACATGTTGGCATTATACATAAACAACACTGGAAGAAAACCTATGCACTGGGTTCAAACCAAGAGCCTGGAAAATAAGAGGAGCTTTAACTACCAAAAAGAAAACATTTTCGAAGTATATACTGCCCTCCTGTGTACAATCCAGTATTACCTCCAACAGCTGCAACCTATTTCTAAAATTGAGACTACTGTAGGGTTGTGATGTCCCATATAATGGAGGAAAACAGATAAAATCTTGGTGTTAAGGAACAGAGTGAAGAGATAGCTCTGACCAGGGCTGGCATGGCCAGCAACAAGCAGAAGCTAATCATTGCCACTAGTCTCCGACCACTTTTCATGAAATAGACAGTGCTGGTTCAGCGCTGGTTCCCTAGCACCAGGACCCATGACAGTTTATTAATCTGGGAGGTCCTGCAGCCCTCGTGTCACAGGCAAGTATCAAAGCACCCTCGCAAGCTGGCTCTGCACCCCTGCCACAATCAGTTCGAAAGCAAGATAAACAATTCAAGACAACAGTTTGTCCACAAACGACTCATTGCTTTAACCAGCAGTAATTTCTTCCAGTGAAAGCTTCTTATGAACTAAGCTCGGGACACTTCTGTTGGAATACTTACCTGGGTAGAGATAATTTCATCATCGGGATATTTATTGATATCCTCTCCAAAAGTTCTTTTTTATTTTTTTTTTTATAAAAAGGATTTCAACTGGATTATAAGAACTAACGTGAAAAATCGTTTATCTCTGGTAAACAATACCATGCTGTGCAGGGATACTACTGCACTACTATACAATCACTTCTCAGTGTAATGAAGGTTTTACTCACCATTAAATGCTTCTCCTGTTTTCTTTTAGCTTGCCCATTTGAGAAAAGCAGGTCCTTGAGCAAATTCAGAGCAAAACTGAGAGGAATTCGGAGCCACAGTGAAAGACTCACTTGGTACACGATCTGTTTCCCACTGTAAGTCGTATTTGCACTTGCAGAATCTGAACACTGAACTGAAAAAAATTCTTAAGATTATAGCAAGATTGACCAAAAAGTAATACATATGTCTTCGATGCACACTATGGCTTCATAACACAATTAAAAAGACCCAGAATTTTTCAGCTGAACTTGGTTACTATTTGCAAAAATCCAGCATAACCTTTATAAATACTAAGTAATAAAAACTTTAGGAGCTAAGTAGATGTCAGTTGCTAGATTCTGACAATGTTTACACTGCACACTCAAGACCTGAATTATTGCTGAAATAGATTCTTTATTTCTGAAACATTCCAAAACAGCAGTATACACAGTTGTAATCAAATATTAAGTCATATGCCATTATAAGAAAGCATTGATTAGTGCAATTGGATTTTGTAAAAGATCTATCAAAAAATTTATTTGCATTAAAACTCATTTTCCATAAGCAACTGTTAATAAAATGTTACAATTTAATCCTTTTATAATAAAGTACTGAAAATCAACTGTAGTTTTAGAGATCACTTTGTAAGTGCAATGTGACTTTTGCTGCCGTTTTAAATACAAAACACTATGACAATTGAACAAATGGTGAAAGACCAACAAAACCATGCTGACCCAGCTGGATGGCAATTTCCAGTGAATGCTACTTTTTTTGTGCTTCTGCAACATAAATATACTGCTTTGTATTGCCAATGGTACCACTTTGTAAGATATGCTCCTAGCGCTAAAAAAGTACATTACCCCAAAAATATTATTTATGGCACAGAAAAGTTAAATTATCTCTCTGCTGTTCAAGGTTCAGGCAAGTTTAAACGAACTTAAGTATACAAAATAAAATGTACTGGAAACACTAGAAAAAAATTCAAGCACATACCTAAGTCCCCCCAAATACAAAATAAAACGCATGATGACTTTACACTAAATAAATTAACTTAGAATTTCAGTATGGCAGAGCTGCCCAAAAGCATTATCTCCTAGATCTTTCCAAGGAAATATTCTAGAACTTTCTTCTGTTCCAAATGCCAACACTAGCATTGTTAGTCTGATAACAGTGTAGCTGTTCAGGTAACTGATTAAGTGCAATATTTAGTACTCGATAAGATGTTCATTTTTTAAAAATGACATTGCATTATGGATGGTTACATATTAAAATCCCAGGGGAAATAATACTGTATGACTCTCCTTTCCCAAACATTGTTACCCAGCCAGCTGGGTAATGAAATCCACATTATTTTCCACTGTTGATGGGTATCTTCATCAATAGCAGCCGTCTCTCCAGTTCCCATCCCGCATTGTGCTGAGTGATGAAAGTGGTTTTGGAGGCTGAAGAAAACTGTATTAAACAAATGACAGAAAAAGGCAAAGGAAGTCATATTTCATGTGAAAGATCAAGGTAAGAAACATCATTTACTTCTCCAGTGACACTGGCTTTATGGCTTACTTAAAGACATCACTCTGGTTCATTACTGGCTTCACACTAATGTAAATATAAAGACCTACAGTGAAATTAAGGCCACTTACAATGAGACCCCATTACTGTTCCTGGTCTTAACAGACTAAAAACTCTGTAAAAAGGAATTTGGTGAATAATTGTTATGATGAAGAGACCCCTCTAAATGGGAAGATCTGTGTTTTCAGGGCTTAAGATGATAAAAACCTATTTTTGTCACTATGGCCAGCAAAGATCTAACAGGAAATATTCTCAAAAAGCTGTTGAGCTCAGCATGCTCATGAAAAACCAGAACATTATAAAGCCATCGTTTAGGCATTAAAGAATTTTGGCATCTTCACAGCTGAAGAACTCTACCAAATCTTGCCCCAGACCTTTTCATCCAAGACACATGACATTATGTTTCTACCCCAGAGCTGAAGTCCAAGAGCTGCCATTCCCAGCACCACCACTCCAACTTGGAACTCGCCATGCTCCAGGCCCCCACCCTCACACCCAAGCTGCCTCTCTCACTAATCAACGAGTGCTTATTCTTATTATAAAATGTTTCCTGACCACATTCCAAACTCTCCAGGTGACTACGGTGGTAGCTGTATCTTTTAAATTTTTCAAGTAAGATTAAGAAAAGGAAAACCAACCATCTGATTGTATGTGACTGCCAACACACTGCTGATGAGGAAAGTTATCTCTAATTTGCTGTGAACTTATTTTTATTTCACCAGAATTTGATGAAAATAAAGCATCTCAGTTCTGTGAAACCGTGTCTTATAAAGCCAGGTCTCAAGCCTTGTTCTCACACTTTCTGTGAGAGGGCCAAAGTAAAGAACAATTAACTAAGTTGAAAACAACTAAGAATACTGCTGTATATCCCGGGCAGTGACCAGGAACATGTGCCAGCATTGAAAACCATCTCAAACAGGCACAGGCTGTCAGTATAATGCCATGTGGTTTGAGATAACAGTTTTTGAGGGCCTGCAGTTCATTTCTACTTTTCCATCATCAGCTGATTGCAGTGACTGGCTCCAGGACAAGGCAGCAGGAATAAGCAAGCCTCCCACCTTGGCTCCAGAGCTGAGCTTACACTGCTACCATGCCTGCGCCTGGTACCTGAGTTGGTCCAGACTCTGAGCCACTGACACTTCCTGGCTTTAGCTACGACCTCCCTCATCACTGTAGACCTATCTGAAGACTGAGACTGCTGGCTGACCCTGGTTACCATCAATAATTTTCTTGGTTGATCACTGTAAAGCAGCCTAGCTAGCCTGCTCATCTTCCAGAACACCTTGCCATGCTGCCTCATGTAAGGATAGAAAGTGGAGGACTCGCAGGCAGGAGTCTGCAAGAATCCACAAGCATGGAGCTGGAAAGGGCTGAGGGATTGTCTGAATCCGTTCAATAGGAACAAAAAAAAAGTGCTGCCTCACTTGTAAGGCCAAAAAAAGATGGACTGTATGGTTACAACTTTTTTATGCTGTTCATGGATGCATGAATCTCAAACAGCAAGGAGAAAAGTGGTTAATATTTAGCCAAGTTGTATCTTGTCTATTATAGTTTATTTTACAAATTATCTAAAGGACTCCCTTATCCTGTGTTTGATCCTATGCAGTAAATACTGAAGTTCCCTAATACAGGCCCTATATAAAGTGTCTAACAACCTATTTTAAATATCAAAAATACCAATAACTTGGCTACCTAACAGCCTGGCCATAGGTATGAAGACACACCTTTGCTCTGAATGTGTACTTATCCCTCAACATCTGATTTATTTAAAAAATAAAAGGCCTGCTCTACTTTTAATCAAGTAATGAATAGAAACAGTTTAACTTTTTCAGTCTACACTCCTGAAATGATAATGTGAAATACCATTCCTTAGAAATGACCACAGCGACAAAAAGCAACAGAGAGAAAATTTGCCTCTGATGGCTGAACTGTTTTCAAGAGAATTCCATATGAACTGAAACTGCCCTAATTTTCCACATGCATAAATAAAATGCATCCAGGGTCTTAAAGAACTAGGGTCTTAAAGAACTATAGGCTGAGCTCCAATCTGCCTGTGCTTTTAGAAACCTATAAACTTGTCATTCCTACAGTGCAAAGACCATCCATCATCAATTATCACTGGTCTAGCTCTGTGGCAACATAGGATCCTAATAAGGTACATTTGAAGGTAAGAGGACAGGAGCCCTGACTTTCTGGACTATAAATAGCTTTGTTACTGATTTGAATCAGCTTCTAATAAAAACAGTGTTGAGAATGGTGTGTCTCACCCTCCCACTGAAATCTCAACTTTGTTTTTCTTTAATATTGTCTGTTGGATGCAAAGTTACAAAAGAGCAAGGGACTGGTCTTCCTGGCCTAGGAAGTATCTTTCTCACATGTTGCTATGAAAGATTTAAGAGCTCTGCAGAAGACCATGAAGCGGAGGAAATTTAAAAAAAAAACTGTAAGAAAACCATCTACTATAAAGAGTTCCAACAGAGAGAGCTCCAGCAGAGAGCAAAGGAGGTTGTAATAGAAATCTCATGGTACAGGCTTCATCAAAGAAGAAACCTGATGGCTCTTAATGAAAGTTTCACCTCAGTTGGTCAAAATCTGTTGCCAGTCACATCAGTGTAATTCCCAAGTGACTCAACCAAAGTGAGAATGTGAGCAATTGAAGTTACTCTGGATTTAGCCAGTATCTAGTGAGAAGTATAAAAATGGTGAGATTTAAACAGTGCCAGTTCATCAAACAGAAAACCAGGTGGTCGTACAGCAGGCCCTCACAAGAAGAGGGATGCATGTGATGGGGAGAAGCAGTTGGAAGAGTTGATGCAAATTGATAGACGTTTCTCTTTGAGAAACTTCATCACCTATTGATTATAGAACATATAGGTGAGAGTATTTACTCAAGCTGTATGTTCTGTTATTTTTATTCAAGCTTATTTTAATACTCACCCTAAAAAAATAAAATCATTTGGAAATTAAGTTCTTTTGGAAAAAAAAGCAAAAATACATTCGCTTAACAGCATAGCTCATTGCCAAGTATGTGATATGCCAGGATTCCCTGTTCACCTATTGTCTCTCAGCTGGAGTTGAAGAGATGCTAATTCAACTCAAGACTGTACTATCCAAGATAGTTTCTTCCTCACAATGTTGCAATGTCACAAGCTGCATTTTTGCAGTATACTGCCATTCACAACAACAAGGATGCATTTGCTTTTATTTCTTATTGACAGGTGGCAAAACATTCTTACTTATATGTGATTACATTCTATCAATTATCACAGTTTACTAAGAGCTACCAGCAAAAACTGTTCATCACTATTTCTGCAAAGAAATCTTTACCCACTCAGTGACTTAGCATCAGGAGCTAGAAAATCTGGTTTATAGCCCCCCAAAAAAGCCAAAACAAAACCAAGCCAACCAACCAAAAAAAACCAACAACCCAAACAAAACCTAAGACAAAGCCATCCACATACGGAAGGAGGCCTGTTTAACGCTTACCTTCGAACTGGCTGTGCAATTTTACTTCTGGGGATGCCACTCCCATTGATGGCCAGCGATGGTCTTGGAAGAGCACTGCGCCCTGCAATCCCTTGACTGGCAGTCTTGTTTGGCATTGGGATCCCAGTGTTAGAATATAACTGCAAGTTATTGGACGCTGGAATGCTGCTGCTACTACTGCTACTACCTTGTACGGTTGGGCTTACGTATGCAGTAGCTTTGAGAGGCTGTCTGGCAGACACTGGAAAATGTCCCACACTGTGAACTCTGTGTTGAAGCTGTCCTGGTGATGGAACTGTAAAAAGTGGTAGAAAAGGAAGCAGCAAGGTCAATATGAAACAGATGATGCCAGGTAGTATTGCTCATTTCTAGAGAGATATGAATAGGGATAAATCATTTTATGTATCATTATGTATCATACCATTATCAATTTACTTACTAATTATAAACTGCTGAAAATTCCCTTGGATTCAATACTGCATCTAGTAACATTGCATTGAACTAGAATACCCTGTTCCATCCTCACCCTGAACAAAAATCTCACCCCCACCCTTCTTTCTCCCCTCAAAAAGTTTTTATTAGCCATTACAAGCACACTAATTTCACCTATGCAATTAGAGCTCTAAGTAGAAGAAATTGCTGAACATATAAATTAATTAGTTAGATCACTTAGATTTTTGTTAAGTTTGCCCACCATAACCACATCTTGTTTAAGGAACATTGCATAAAGCATTATAAAACACCACAGAGGTCTAAGCTTTATGTATAAAAACAATTAAAAGGTTATAAAAAGATCTTGAATAGAACAGCATATTCCAAGGCAAGCGTTATGTAAACTATGACTTTAAATCAATGCTACGGGTTCCAGAAACTTTATATACAGATTTTCTACACAATCCTGCCCTCTGGTGTACAACCAGACATGCATCTGTTTCAGAGGCCGCATATCAAAAGCAAACTGTCAAAAGCCTGAAGCACATAAAGCTAACACAGCTCATATAGGCCAATCCTTTTTCAACTCTTAGCAAATTATTTAAAGACATGTTCTACATTAATAATTTAACATCCACTAGATCATACTCTCTTTATTCGCCCCCCATTAAGAAGTTACCTAAACTGAACTAATTACAGCGTAATTTTAATTCCTCCACTCAACAAGTATATTACACTTGAGGACATAACCCTCTTTATCACATTTGCTCAGAAGTGGCTCAGCTTCGACAGGAGAGAGGTCATGTATTTTAAGATAGTATTTATACAGTGTACTGTAAACCCAGGATTGTATAAATTACCAAGAAAAGCAGTTTTCAATTCTAGTATCAAAACTGAAAGTTTATAGGAACTAATAGCATTACAGTGCTTCTGCACTACTACTACTACGTAATGTTATTATAATTTTAGTTTTATAGTTGGCACAAAAGGAATGGGCAAAGAAAGAAAAAAAACCAAGGAGGTGATGAAACGCTCAGTACTGCACAGCAAGACTGGCAGAATTTGCCTTCCAAAACAGAAACTCAGAAAATCCTGAGCTAAATTAAAATCTGGTGGAAAAGGAACACAGTATGATTTTAATTTTTCATAAAGCAGAGGATCAGTGGCTGGGACATATATTTTACCACTCTGTCAATTCCTTGCCTGCAGCAAAAGAACACAGGTACTTACTACATGACTGCAACCTTGAAATTCCATTACTCGCTCCATGCAAATTGGAGTCAAAGCTCTGACTGTTCCTCACAGTGACTGGAGAACTAGTAAAGCCAGCACTGCTGTTAACAGTGGGGGTACTTGGCATCCGAGCAAGGTTAGGCATGCTTCTTCGAAGTTTATCTGAAGCAAAAGAAGACAATGTTCATGGTCATGTCAGAATTTCCAACAAACAGAAGCAGCCTCTGAATAATTTCTGTAGAAAATCAAAATTAAAACAAATTAATTCAACACAAAGAAAACTTTTGCTGTGCAGAAAGAATATGAATAGATTATTGACAGGCTACTAATCGAACCCTACTGACTGCTGTAACAGCAAGATTATTCACAAATAATTGTAAAGACATCAATAGACAGTATATTTTTGGAATTGCAAAGATTTAAACACTGAAGTGTCATAACAGGAAAAGTTTCACATAAATGTGTAAAGTAGGTCAGACGAATCATGCCCTGAATATGCCTGTTTCTTTGCAGTGAATACAAAGTAAGGCTGCAGCAAAAGCCACACAGATGTATCTACACTGTGGATGTATGTCTAAAGATGAGTCCATCCAAAGTGACCAAAGTCTTGTTTCAGATGCCAATGAGATGCTAAAAAATTCCACTCAGTACCTAACCTTATTAGCATGTTAAGTTTCGGTAGATGGCCATGCACAAAACTTGCTAAGTCTTGACGCTTTTCAGTTGAGTGGAGTCCCAGGTTGACATCAGGATTTCCACAACTGGTGGTTCCCCCTTCTACCCCACTTGTGGTGCCTGATTTGGTGGGCTTTTTCACAACAGGCCTGTAAGGGTCTTTCACAAGAAGAAAGCTGCAAATGCTCCAAATGCTTCTGGGTCAGGTTCAACAGCTAAGGCAAGTACCTAAGAAGTCAGAAGATGTCTGCAACTTCACTCATGCTGGCTGATTTGGAGAGAGAAGCCAAAACTAAGCCCGATACCTCAAGATTTCCTAAACACAACAGCATTAGATAATCCAAGATGAATCTCTTTTGGTCTCTTCTTCCACAGGGCCAAAGGATGACTCAGTTCTGTACAATCAGAGGAGACTGGTGGGGGCAGAAGGGGACACACTGAATGCCGTGGTCTGAATTGCCTCCTGTTATGTGACAGACATCAGTAAACCACCACTGTGGGAAAATAATAGGTCATTTGTTAAATTGCAGTTGACACTACAACTAATGCAGGCCTCTTGGCCAGGTTCAGGAGCACCAGTGCTGTGCCCCTCTGAGGTGGCTATGTTTCTTATGGCATCGTGGTCACCGTGGAGACCACCAGCTCCTGCCCATGCCATAGGTTCCAGTGCCTGGCAGATGTTTGCCTCCAGTTCTTCCACTACAACAGAAAGGAGGGGTATGCTTGTCTTACAACAGACAGCTATGATGGCTCTCTCCAGTGGCAAGCAGGGCATTTTAGAATTGATGATTTGGATTTTTGAACAGGAAAGACACATCACATGGCTTGGAACTGTTGTTTTGGGCTGATCTCGTAGTTCACACAGGGCAAATTTCATCCACAGAAACAACAAACTGACTTATGAGTCTCTGTTTATCAGTCCACATAAATACATAACCTATTTAGCACCAGCATGAGCTCCTCTAATCCTTAAAGCTGCTAACAACTGATGACTAATAACAACTGACAGTACAGATCTAGCTATGCAAGGTATTAATAGCCACTAAAGGTAACTTTAATATATGTGATGCCTATGTAACTCCAGCAAACAGTCTAAGCAAGGCTACAACTCCAGCTGTTTTTTATGACTGGCCCTCATTATAAGAATGGTACAAAATCCTGGAAATAGTCAAAAACATTCTTGTACATCAAAGGTCCAGCATTTCTAATATCCATGTCCCAGGTCTCAATTACTAGTGCCTGTCTGCCATAGACACTGTACCATGCACACTAGTCCTGTGATGGTAAGACCTTCCTCTCTTCCACCTCACCTAAGTTGACTTTCAGTTACCACAGGTAGTCAAACATAGAAAACCACTGCTGTCTAGGAAATAGTTGAAGTATTCCCATGAATTAGATACATTACATTTTCATACTTTTTAAATCAAACAGCAGATATGGGAGGTAAGATAGGGCGGGGTTCAGTGCAGGAAAAGGAAATGCGAGGTTTTAGCTCCTGGAAACTAGAATACAGCCAAATCCTAATAAAGAACCAGCTTAAGGGTAATCCTTCATCAAAGAGTTAGAGCTGTTCTGCTTGTCACTCATCACTAATGATGGCAGGCTGAAACTGTCAGTAGTACAGCAACAAACATTAGCAAAGGAATTACCACTGTTGTTCAGTCATGTGGTCAGCATTAATCTCACTCATATAATAATAATGAAAGAATTATCAGGCTTCCAAAACTGTCCTAGGATGAAAATAATGGTATCATACAGCTACTATATAACTCTATTTACTGAAATACTCATGATTTTGCAAACTGGAAAGGAACTGTCTTCCTATGATGCAATCCTTGGCCCAGAATGGCAGAAAAGTCATGAATATGGGATGTCCACAGCTACTGTTAATTCTAGCCTAGCCTACTCTTTAAAATCCTAGGTCCTAAAATCCTAGGTCAACATTACAGCACTTGGCAAAAAAGGTTTGAGCAGCAGTATGGTGGTGGGAAGATGGAACTGCATAAAATAGTTTTTCTAATACTATCCATGTATCATGTTGCATAAGCAGAATTCCTTAGACTCTACAAGCTCCTTCAGTCAGGAACTGTATCAGCCAACACAGGCATGATCTGTGTCTTGAATTGTCCAGTGGCTGCAGCTACAATAGCAGTAAGTATAGGTACAGAAGTAGCTTGGATTTCCTCCATGTCATGGACAACCATGTCCTTTGCTTCCTGTTCATTAGTCCCTTCTCTTTGCAGCAGTCTGCTCTGCTGCTGATTCATTCAGTCCTCAGGCAGCAGATTCCTGCTGCACCTGCAAGTTCTCATCCATCAAGCATCTGTGTTTACTTCTTTGATGGGTCCTTGTGTCTGCTGAGATAAATGGCCCTGAAAAGCAATGAAAATAGCAGGTCAGTTCTCTGTTTGGGGAAAACCCAGAAACGTTTGTCTTGATGACATTCTGCAGCTTTCATCTCCTTGGATGATGCATCCTCTTTTATCTTTCTTGAAGTCTCTGTCACCTGTTCCCCTCCTAAGAACAGTAAAAAGAATCTTACAGACATTTTGTTTGTAAATGGAATGCTGGCTCTTGTGAGCTTGAGCAGAAGGTGGGAGTTATGAGATTTTACTATTATTTCAGGCCGCCAAGACACGACTAGAAACAAACTTGCTGGAAATATATGAGAAGAAAACAAAGGTATTTTTCCAAGCTGCTAGTAACAAACCTTCCCTTCCTAGAGCATTCTGTTCTCCTATGACTGATAAGAAAATTAACAAGAGAGAAGTGAAAGAATAGAGATGTATTCTCACGCAAGAAGTAATTTGCCTAAATTGTCCTGTTTATGATGAATGCTGAAATTTGCTACAGTTTCTGCTGCCTCTTCTACAGTAATCTGGTTCAGTGGCAAGCCTAAAAATATCATCAGTTGTTTACAGTTTGTTCTGTTGGGAAGACGTTGACTATTAACACCAGCAAGGAACTCCAAAGGACCTGTACCTTCTACAGCATCCACAGTTATTGCAACCCACTACTGAGTCTCAATGATAATCTAGGCCAAAGTAAGTATGATGTTTAAGTAGGATGCAGCCACATAAAACACCACAGATACATCTTCACCTTTCCCAGGCTTCTTTGAGATGCAACAGCGTGACCTACAGCCACTGTAGTATTGAGGTATTTTAAAGTCTGAAGAAAATGCAAAGTCACGCAAGGGAGTTAACCAGGAACTGTTTATTACCATCTTCTCAGAATAGTTCATGCATACACACACATGCTTGTCACTTCATGAGTGTTGGTGGCATAACGTTGCCCCTTTTTCACATATTTGCAGCAGAATGATACACCAAAAATCACCTACTGCATGTTTACGCTTTTTTCCTGTATGAGGCATCCATGCTGAATTGCCTGTTCACTACAGCACAGGAAAAACAAGGAATTGTGAAATACAAGATCTTCTGCCCTCTACTGAAAATGTGCACCCAACAGCACAGATCATATCCACTATTGGTGAGAAATGGGTCAAAAAAGCAGACAAAAGTGTCCTTTATTTTGCCAGGCATTCCAAAAAAGGAAAGACAGCAGTTTGCTTCTTACTCAGATGCTTCAGTTTAGATTTTTTTCCAGCAAGTTCTTCCCCCAGTGCTGTTCTTCTCTGAAGTCAGTCTGGGATCCATGGCCCAGCTTCTTTCTGGCAGGCCACCAAAACAGGCATCACCTGCTTCTGTCTTCTGGTACCAGCACTGCCTGTGGCTGCCCCCGTTTCACTGCTTCTATTTTTTTCCTTCTGTGACCTAATACTAACACTGGCCAAAGATTAATGTCCATGTAGCACACACACAGGCTTTGCCCTCAGAGCAAAGGTGCCCCAGAAAAGGTACACTTTTGGTGGGCTGCCAGGCTGGGATTCTGTAGCAGTTCTTTATAGCTAACATCTCTCTGCCAAAATGCCTCATCCATTGAGGCTCTCCTTGCAGGGAGGGCTTAAGTTGACTCTACAGTCAAGTGCCTTCAAACCCATTTATTCACTCATTGTTATCCTCTGCAAGCGTTGTCAATGTTTTATTTGCACAAAAGGACTCACAAGCCTTGACAAAAGTGCACCATCACTAAGGAATGTGATACAATGAATCATAATTATTACTCAGAAACATGTATCATCTATAACCTACGTTAGCAGTTCATTACACATAATTAAACCCTTCACACAACCCCTGCAAATTCAACTCTGCCTTATTCATACTATACGCACAAATAAGCTAGGAAAAAAACATAAGGAAAAAAACCTGTGCTTTTCTATTTGAAATATTATTTTATATTATGTAGTTATTCAGAGTTTGTTCTGAAATCCTTAACAAACTTGTAGACTCAATTGCAACTTCACCTTAAGGGACTAATTTCTTTTCCTCATTGTTGAAGATCTGAGTTGAGTGTCTGCATTACATTCATTATGTTTATAACATTTATGACATCTCAAATACACCAAGGTCTGGTTAAAGATAGTTACAGATACTTACAGCAAATTAAAGATTTTTCCATTATTTCCATGACTTCTCCGCACTGATTACTATTCTCAATACAACTTCAAAGGTGACAAAGTAAGATTTTTTTTTTTCTCCTTTAATAAAATCTGCAACAACTTCCTACAGTGAATTCTCTTCCTCACTGAACCAGAGAGGTTCTGAGCAGAAAAATACTCTGTAAATCAGTAAGAATAGACCTTTACCCAAACACACAGATCAATGTTAGTCTATACTGAACTGATATGTAAACACCAGCCTACTGCCCTTTAAATGCTCCTCTTTTATTTCTGCTGGAGTTTGCTTAAAAAAACCACTCAAACAAACAAAACCCAGCAGCTTTCCAAATGAGGCAAGGGTGTTGGAACAGCGGACGATGTTCATAATGTTTTCCCTGAGAAAAGTTATCCTGCAGGAGCATATGCAATAAAGTAACACAGAAATAATGATTTCTGGAAAAGAAAAGCAAAATTTTCCAAGTGAATTCTATCTGTGGCCTGTTTATGAGAGTACCAACCAAGCTAAAAACTTCAAAATCAACATGAAAAGATAATGTCAAATATACATTCAAATTAACCAAATAGCGTGCACTGCTGCTCAGTGAAGGATGTATTTTTCATCTGCCCCTTTTTACTGCATTATCATAAACTCCTCCTTTAGCTGAAATAGTTTATCCAAAATAAATATTTTCCGATTTTCAGGTATTATTAAAATGGACACTTTAAATTGCACATGAAACAAAGAGTACCTCAGATGAAGTTTATGAGTAGGCTTAACTCAAGATCTGGCAAGTGGGTCTAAAGACAAGAAGATCAATCCCATTTTCAGCACCCTGTCTACCCTACATTATGACTTTATGGATGATTTCACAGCACAGTAGTTATGTTACTTTTGGTTTCAGAAAATCAGAAGAAATAATGGGCATAAATATCTATTCAAAAAGAGTAAAGTGACTGAACAGAAATAAAAAAAATGCTTTAAAAAAAAAGTTAAAATGAACGAGATTACTTCTGCATCACATTACAAAATATGAAGCATACAGTTTTGGACAACGTAAAGCAAGAAACAGCTTGGTTTTATAACACTTGGTTATTTCTTATATGAAAATGACTAAATATAAATACTCTTGATTATTAATAGAGTTAGCAACATTTTAAGTTGTTAACCATGAAGTTTTCCAAATTAGAGGAAGGGCAGAGGGGTATAAATGTAAATCTTTCCATTGCCAAAACACTGAAAAATTTGTAATATTACAAAACACACTAAGAACCTGAACATTAAGAACCTGAACATGCACAAGTCCATGGGGCCTGATGAAATTCATCTGTGGGTCCTGAAGAAGCTGGCAAATGAAGTTGCTAAGCCACTGCCCATCATATTTGAAAAATCATGGCAGTCAGGCGAAGTTCCCGATGACTGGAAAAATCAAAATATAACCCCCATTTTCAAGAAGAGGAAAATGGATGACCCAGGGAACTACAGACCCGTCAGCCTCACCTCTGGGCCTGGCAAAATCTTGAAGCAGATTCTTCTGGAAGGCACGCTAAGGCACAGGAAAAACAACAAGGTGCTTGGTGACAGCCAGCATGGCTTCACTAAGGGGAAATCCTGCCTGACCA
>WYDI02015280.1:0-13175 GCA_009867235.2 Psittacus erithacus
AGTGGAAGGTGTCCCTGCCCGTGGCAGGGGTTGGAGCTGGAGGAGCTTTAAGGTCCCTTCCAGCCCAAACCATTCTGCGATTCTATGATCCATTCAGGTATCTGTCATCGACTTAAAGAGATGACTCAGGAGAAGACACCAATGATGATTATGCTCAAGAACACAGTCTTGTAACACCAACCAAAGTAACAACTGCGTTAAGGTCACTATGAAGCTTTTCCAAACAGCACTGGCCTCTTTCTCCAGGATCTATAAGCACGCATTCACATGAACCAAAGCTGACAGGAGCAGAGACAAGCAGGGTCAGGCATGGTGGCCAAAATCTCCTTTCTGGCTGCCTGCTATTCAAACACTATAGGAAACATAAGCAGCTTTTCCCATTTTCCTCTCTGAAGCACAATGCACACTCAGCACATGTAGGAGGTCTGCACCCTGCTGCTGCTCACTAGAAAGAGCAGCAGTTTCCCATGCTGCGCACCATTGGGATTCTGTTTTAAGGGTAGACAAGAGCTCAGCCAGGTCAGGAGGCAGCACCCTCCTGAAGTTAATGAGTGCGCCAGGAGGCCTTGCCCTCCCCAGCAATCCTTACACACGCTCGGGTCAGACAGCACATGCCTATGTCAGATCAGATGACCTTCAACAACATCTTGTGCTATGTTATGTTGCTTCTCAAACCCACAGGTTTCCCTCTATTTACCCAGAGGCCAGGCAGCCGTTACCTGATGGAGATTTCTTTCTATCCATTCACTTAGAGGCCTAACAAGGTTTAATGAGGTTTGCCTCTTCTGCCCAAAGCAACTGGGCATTTACCTCATTTGCTCCTCAGCAGCACTGTATTTGCTGTCAGGGAATAGCCCAAACTGCACCCAGCAATCAGACACGCTGCGGCTGGCAGGTATCGCAAACCACTTCTATTGCCACACGGTGCCTTTTCTTCACCCTTTTCAGTGCTGCCGTCCCTCAAGAGCTGTAAGCAAAGCCATTTGTTCTGGACAAACCTCCCCACTCACCCACCCACCCCCATCACCAATGCTCCAAACACCCTGCAAGCAAATGGGGTCCATTTCCTTTACCATTTGTTGGTAAAGGAGATGACTTGCCATGAACTTTCTAAGGTCAAAGACCCCAGTAGACCTTAATGTATTGCCCAATTTATTGTCTAACCAGTTTCTGTGCGCCTGGATCCTCCTTGCAAGGCACAGTTTAACACAACATCCCCATTCGGTTCGTGCATAATTTAAGGAACAGCTGAACGCTGTTTCCTCCCTTGCGCAAGAGTGGACACAGCCACGTGCCTGAGCACTCTGCTGTACAAACACCTTGGGTCAAAACCACAGCTTTGGTATTTTGCAGGGAAATCCCTGCCAAGTTCAGCAGGGGTAGGACTTCAACCTGCCTTTGTAACATCAGCATCCTTCACCATTCATTTTGGTTATCGCTTTGTTTTCCTTACAGCTGCTGCTTCATTTTGTGGCGTGAGTTTGGTTTGCAGCTCTGTGATTTAAAGAAGATTACAGCCTATTTACTAAATACACTGTAATTCTATAAAATTAAATAAATTAGACAAGGAATATGAGAAAAACATTGCTCTGTAGTGAAACAAGCCACTGACATACCGAAGTAACAGCCAGCACTGCCCGATGGCCGGATACCTTCAGCCCATCTTCAAGGATACAGGCATCCCCAAGGAATCTTTTACTGTCAGTTATCTGCCTGATTACTGAAAGGTGGGTGTTTTCCATGACTCCAACTTCCAGGAATTTCCCATCAAGAAGGAATAAGCCTTTCTGACAGCTCTGACTTACGAGTGAAAGGCAGAAGTGACAGGTTTGAAGTGCTCGAGAATAAAAGCAGAGAGAACACAGCTGCAAATGGCATCGGGTTCATAGATATGGAAGTAGTCTACAAAAAAAGTGACAGCAGAAGAAAATCCCGCATTGTAGGAACCCACGGAGCAGCAGAGCCTGACTGACAGCACAGCAACACCGAGAGAATGACAGACTGGAACTGCTGGCAGAGAATTTAAAGATACTTCAATTAACTCCCCCATTCCTGACAAAGCAATTATGCTGACAGGGGGAGTATTGAAGATTTCAGTCTGTTTTGAAACATCAAGCTGCCAATATTTTCATCTTTCCTGCAATACAAACGCTAAGGGGAATTAAAATGCAACATTGGTAAATGACTGCCAGTACGTCATCCACATCAGAGAGAGATTTAATGCTGCTTTGAAATCTGCAGCCTCGCCCAGCTGCAGGAGAACATTGCTTATAAATGGACTACTCCCGAGCAGCATGCAAGGACAGCAGCTCAGAAGGAAAAGGGCAGAGATGGCGTTAACACAGTGTAAATGCTCTTCAGAGCACATTTGGATAGGCAGAAGCACAGAGTAATGAATGGTTAAAACAGGCAGGATTACTAAAGCGAGGGGAATTCAGGTCATGCTATTTCTCTCTACAGAGGGACAAAGAAGGCACCTACCTGTGCTGTGTAGTCTCGTCCTGTCCCATCCTTTCTCCTCACAGCATCTGCTTTTAGAGATGCATAGAATAGCTTAAGGACCATGCCCTAGGGCTAGGAGGGAAGATGGGGATGTGAAGGTGTTCAGCATCTCCAAGTCAGAAGATGCTGCGTAGCCAAGATAGAGACAATAATGGACAACCACACAGAAAATTACAGATTTCAGACACAATTCAGGCAAAACATTGAAGAAGTTAAAGATGTTGAAGTTGCACCTACAGAGGCACACAGAAGTTTTGCACCATCTTAGCATGCGATCAAAGACAAGCTTCTTCCAAGCGGTGAAGCGCTCCCTCCTTTCTGTTCATGAGTTGTCATGTTCAACATGAGCTGGGAGCTCCCTGTGATTCTGAAATCTCTCAGAGGTTTGTCTCTAGGGCTGAGCAGAGCCAGTTGTTCTGTGAAATTTATCTAGTGAAGAGAAGAATTATTTCATCTGTATGAATGCCACTCCTTTAAATTCAGTTTACCACCCTCAATTTGGCTGATAAAAAGATAAAGTCACACTGGCTCAATTAAAAGCAGCCAGATATGTTGGGGTTTTTCTATGCATATGTAGCCTGTAGAAGAGATCAAGAGAATAATGTAATAATGGCCAAGACATTTGCTTGTATTCAACACAAGAGGAATTCACCAGACTAAAGTAAGCTTGAACTAAGTCACTCTGCAGATGCAGACCAACAGAAAGCTAAATTAGCCCCACTGGGAGCTGACTGCATACGCATTATTTTTCAGGATGCTTTTAAAAATCAATAAAGCCCTTGAAATACTTTAAACACAAGCAAAGACAGGCTGCAAAGTAGCAAAATCAATTGAAGAATGGAGGTTTGTTCTGCCGTGGGAATTGTTAAATAGGAACACAAGCACCATTTGGGGGCACAAGCAACAACATCCTCCCCAGCTCAGCACACTCCTCCATCCTGGGCAGGGTGGACAGCAGCTCTCCTACCATCAGCATGTACACATTGGGGAATCCTGCTCTATTTTCAGCACGTAGCTTTATGGCATATGGAAAAGCGCCCTCTCCAAGACAGGAGCAGCTTGTCACTGCTGCTTTGGCAGGAGGCTCATTTTGAAGTCTGCCCAGTGGCATTCAGCTTTCTACCCCAAAGCCCAAAGTAGAGCTGTCCTTTCTGCTCACTTGTGCAGAGCAAATACAGAGCGAAATGCTATCTTTTGTTTTCCTGTGTATTAGGCAAACCATCTACCAACCCCAAAGGTAAGCCATGAGCCACATGCAGAGTCATTACATCTTTAATTAAAAGCTTCACTGCAATGCTCACAGCACACACATGAGGAACTCAGGTACCACTGAGCGGGGACCTTGGAGCAGCCATGTCAATGCCACCATCGGGCTAGGAAACTGAGAGCCACAGTTTTGATTCCTTACAAAAGAGCTCAGTGATGCTCACGCTTCAGGAGGGGCACAGTGGCTTTGGTAAATACACCTCAGAGGGGATTCCTGAAATCTGAAGATCACTGACTGTGGTTTAATTTAACAGAACAAAGTAAGTGTGACGACAAGCAATTTCACTGAGGCATTAAAGCAACCTGTAGATGAAAGAGACCATTCTGCAGCAACAATTGTGGGTGTTAAACGTCAGCCAGAGCAGCTGAATTGCTGCTGAACCGCTCTCCTCAGTCTCCTTTGCACAGTTTGGATCTTCAGATGCAAGTAGATGAGTAGCTGCCTTGGCAAGCAGACAGAGGACCTGACAACTTCCAAGCTTGCTTTCTTGTCCTGTATCAGCAAATCATGGATGATGATCAGTTAGTCTGCGTTGAGAGAATGAGCAGCAAAGGAGTCGCAGGAGCTCTTTGCTAAATAAAATACTATCATTATAAGTCTTTCCAGTTTCCTTTTACCCAAGGAAATCACCTTGACAATTCCCAATTCATCACCAGGATCACAGCGTGACATCACAAATTCCCATTTGAACTCATCATCTGTGATATCAGCATTCGGACATTTGACTCTGTCCAGCAACACCCACATGCTAAATAGTGAGCTATAAAATACAAGTGATGAGGGCCTGTTTCAGCATTTATAGCATTGACACATGGCTTCAAATGAGAAGAAATGCAGCTGAGTTACAGTAGGGCAGATCTTTCATCAAGCACATGGTGAGCGAGATCCTTTGAAACAGATTTCCAGTGAGCTCGCTCATCGAAAGCTCTTCACAAAGCTACCATGAGGTAACAGAGAAGCTTTTCCACATGTATAAACTGGCACTGGAAAGCTACAGAGCAGGAACTGACAGCGTTCACAGCAGAGAGAGGTCACCAGCAGAAGACCACAGCACTGGGGTTATACAGGCTGCTGTGTTCATAAACAGCTGAGAACAGTGAAAAACAGGGTTCATGTGCCATCACCCAAGGAGGGAATGAGGAGGATTGACTACAAAGTCCTACAGGACTGTATTTCACTGAGCGATGGGGTGAGAGATCCAGATTACAAATGTTTGCATTGACTAACAAAATGATGCATTGGGAAAACACGATCCAAGTTTTGCTTTCACAAGGAGGGGTTACTATTACCCCTTGGGACATCTTGGGATTGTAACACAACTCTACAAAGTGCTAGTTTGATATACAGCAGTTATTAAGAAAAGGCGAATTCAACACTGGGAATTATTAGCAAAGAAAGAATAAAACATTATTAAGTCAAAACATAAATGAGGTGAAGGATTTTGTGTCCAGTTTTTCAATTCATGACACATCCCTGGAGGGAAATGTAAAACAGAAGTACGCATGGAGAATTGTCTATCTGTGTATCTGCATAACTGTGTATCTGTACTCAGTAACTACAACATTCTCTGAAGTAGAAGATTGGAGGCATAACTGGAAAGTGTATTATCTCTTGAGCACACATTCTGAAGTTGCAACTGAGGGAGCAAATAGGATAATGAGATTATTTTGATTTCAAGCAGATAATCACCAGGTATGATGCATCTCTGTAATTTTAGGAAAATGGGTTCTATAGCTTGGATGAAATTCTGCCTACGATTCATTCCAACAGACTAAAACATCAAAACTGTGTTCCTTGCACAACTCGGGCTATCCAAGCAACCGGGAACAGCAGGTGCTTGCTTGGTCAAGACTCAATGCCAAAGTCATTAAGAAGAACAGAACAGGCTTGCTTTCCTTCTGCTCTTGCGCAGGTAGGACAGGTCCTGTCTGGCAAGTTCTGCTTCCAGCCCTTTGATGAGATGGTTCAAGTACCAACAGGCCATGGCTGGTAACAGGGACCCAAAAATGGAAATCTTCAAGTAAATCCATTTGGTGGTGTGAAGTGACTGCTGGAGATATCTTTTGCTTCATGTTGCCCATACAGGGAATTTTAAGTTAAGGCACCTTAAGAAACAGGCAGATTTAAGATTTGACATGTTTCAAATGCGAGTCGTGTTCACTGCTCAGCCATTCCTGCCATAGAAACAGGTTACTATGAAGATAAGACATAAATTTGCAGTCCACCAGCTAACCAACCCTACAGAATTGGCAGTGGCTTTTGGGGTGTACACAGAGCAATTCACTTCAGCATGAACTCAACCAGATGGACCACCTCAGCTCTTTGGCTCTCTTGAGACCTCTGTACATCTTGCACTTCAAACAGGGGCTCTTATCCAGACAATGCACCTCATCCAAAGGGTAGCACCTACCAACCATTCTAAGATACTCATTTATGAACTGTTCTCTGTACAAAGCCATTCAATTTGCTGAGAGATGGCAAATGGCACTAACAAATAAATTACCTGCTGCCCTCTAATAGAAATCAATGATGACCCAAGCCATCTCAGAAACCTAACAGTTTTTCTTAAGGAATGATTAGTTGAAGAACAATACTAAAGACACAGTAAGTGTTATTACTAAATCCATTTTCTTGTCATCATTAGAGGAGTCAACTTTCCTGTTCTATGCTAATCAGATCAGTTTGCAGAAGCTCAGAAAGAGGAACATTAACCAAGTGTATCTGGAGCATCCCAGGGACAGAGAGAGACAGCCAGGGGGGATTTCTGAGTACTTACTGTCTGTGAAATTCTGGCATCACCTTAAACCAGTCATTCAAGTTAGGTCAAGATATATGGGTTTAATCCTTCCATTCCCTCTGGCAAAGTATAAAGCACTTTGTCAAGGAGCTTTCAACTGAGGCCAAATCAGCAAGTGCGTCTTGTTCTGCTAATGCAGTAATGCTGATGGATCTGTGCCTCCTGTCAAAAGGTAAGGCTTCCCCTCATATGTGATTCTGCTTCCCATTCAAAGCCAATGTATTTTAGTGCTGATAAAAGATGAAATTTAGATTCTTCAACATTATTTTCCTAACAGGCATACAGGCATAAAAACATCTTGTTGGACCAGAATCACATCAATTCATGTTATAGAAACAAACATCCTCTGGGACAAAATAACTTCCTCTGACCTGCAATTACTAGAATGACACCTGCCAGAGTAAGTCCACTCCTGACTCACCCTTCAGTGATTATCAATACCTGGAGTTTGTAAGCTCATTGAAAATAACACTGGTTACCCTAGATTAAGTCCAGAATTAAAGTCTCACCATGCCATAAGCATAGCGCACTCATGACTGACTGTCTTGCACCACATTGTGCCCGGGAGACCAGCAGGCAAAAATCACTCACAGATGACTCTTTTCCTCGGAGGAAAGATCCCTCTCCTCTACCAGCCATAGAAAGCTCCAGAAGGAAAGACTCTACCTGCAAATTCTCCTCTATCTTACCTAGAAATAGGCTGAAGAGGACTGAGACCAATAATTTCATTTCACAAAAGATCAGACTCAGTGCTGAGAATGTGGATGATGCAAGGCATGTATCTGTTACCACAGACCCCTGAGTCAGAGAAAGGAGAACACACAAAGCCTGTCCACCTATATTTTCCCTGCCGCATGACAATGTTAGGAGCACAGTTTGCAGCTCAGTATTACACCATACAAACATCTCCATAAAGGTGTGGAGATCTTTAATGAGCATTTAAAGGGCTCTAATGGAGGTGCTCTAAGTGGAGGAAATTCAGAGCAGAAAAGCAAACACCACTGATGCAAGCAAATACTATCATTAACAAACTTATTTAGAGCATTCAGCTGTGAATGCAATTTTAAATCAGTTGTCAACAGAAGACATTCCTCAAAAAAAAAGGAATTTTCAACTAGAGTGGCATCAGCACAGCGCCTATCCCCATGCCATCATAGTCTCAGCAGACCACAAAGGGCAGGACATTAACTCAAGCAATGATCACTCCTCCCTAGCTGTACCTTTTGGTTGTGATCAACTGATCCTAAGGGTCTGCACTGTGAGCTCAACTGAGTACCCTCTGGCCACCTGGTGCATGTCAAGGCACCAAAAAAAGGCATCTTTGTTTTCTCTTTACTAGAACTGGGTTGAAGACAGGAGTCAAATTCAAGCAGTTGGTTTTTATTCTGTAGATCTACAGAACAGTCTTTTTGCTAGGGTCATAGTGTACATGATAAGCATTTCCCAGTCACTCAGAACATGGCCTTTGTAGGTTCTTTCCTTTTTTTAAACCTGTAGAAAGTAAACAACCATTGTCATGGAAAAATTAAGAGCGATGGATCCGGCTGATCGTATTTCTATCAAACAATAGGAATCAACACTTTTGCTTCAAAGTGTTCATTCATAAATGCTTCCTCAACAACTACACAAAGGCACCAAGGATATCCAACTGTGGAGGAACTGAGTACTTACCTAGTTAGGACCCCCCACCTTTATCATTTGTATCAAAGACCATCTTGACCAAACATTGACACTTGCCTACCATTAAAGTATGATGAATATCCCAACTTCTCAAATCAAGAAATGAAATTAATCTAACAATATTTTAATGTAGCAAGTTTGGCTATAGAACCAGTGCAACATGAAGACGACACCCATTGTATAACCAACTTTACTGCTTAATCTTAACAGAGTAAGCTACAAATGCAACGGATTTACCGCAAGTAATTTGGTTAAATTAAATAGTGCAGTTAGGATCATGCTGTTGGTAATTGTGGCTTAACAGTACCAATGCTCAAATTGGCTGAGTTAGTTTTACTGTAAGTAAAAGTTTACAGAGAAACAAAATGGTTTAGTATCGTAAGCTGTATTCTGTTCCATGCTCAGTCACAATGAGAACGTCTTCAACAGATAAAACAGTATTTCAGCATTATGTTAATAATGCCAAAACATACAGTAATTTTAATGCCAAATTTACAACATAATACAGTGCTTAACAAACAGATTTCTCTGGTACTGTGGCCAAGTGAGAATGCTACAGAGGACTGAGGAATATGCAAGCACTACTCATGGCACACAAAGTGAACCACGCCAACAGGAATGTTTTACCCTTTACTGTTCAAGAAGTTTGTGTCCCAGACATAATGCAATGTAAAATGAATGTTGAACCCTTGCCTCAGACAATAAAGCAGAACCATGTTATTTACAAACTTGACCCAGTAAAACCAGTTTAAGAACAGAAAAAGATTGTGATCATTCAACAAAGACAACAGAGCTTGATTACTGTATTATATGAGCTAGAATGGTAATGAAGTTTTAAACAAACTTTAACCAAATCAGGTTAATGCATCTATTCTTTACTCAGGAATATCAGTAAACAGTGATTATTTTAAAGCTAAGGTCACTATCAGTTTTATTTTGCTTAAAGCCAAAACTGACAGAAAATCTGGAAGCTGGTAAATCATTTTGTTCCCTACAAGCCTTCATTAATTTATCCACTGTGTATTTTCAAAACCCGCGTTTGTATCTAATTCTGCTTCAACTTAAGTACCCGACAGCAAAGTTGAAGCACTATCAACACTTGAAAAATCCTTACCAAGTGGTTTGGTTTTCCATTACTGGGGATGAAATTAGATTGCTGGCATTGTTCTACATAGAAAACACCACACCAAACATTCATTTTTCACTCTAAAAGAAAAGCTTCCTCAAAATTAAATAGTCCTTGCAAATATGCAAAGAAACATACAGGTAAATCAGATTTGAATCTGTCAAACACAGCAGTGTCCTTCTCGTTCTTCCTCCCTGCCACCCTCCAAACTAGCGGCATTGCCAAACTGGCTGATGTGAAACTGATTGAATTAAATTCATTTACATGACTCCTGGATACAAAACAAAAACAAAAAGAAACTTTGTCCCTGCCGCATCTATTTTTGTCTTTTTCCTGCATTTTGTAATGAACTCATGCAAGCATAAAGGGGGTTGCTGGGTGTCCGTGGTGGTGGTGTTTTTAAACAGGCGTAAGAGCTGTGCAAGACAAAACTGAACAAAGTTTGTTTCACTTCAGAAAAGTTTTATGTTACCAACTCACTTCTCTTCAGAACTAAAGGTACTGAAAATAAATCCATAGTAATAACAAAAAAACCCCAAACAACAAACCCTGTAGTCAAACTGCTTTTTCAAGTATATGTCTCCCCTCATGAAAGAACTGCATTAGCCATACTATTGACTAAAACCCATGCCACAGTCACTAGGATTTAGACCATAGGTCCAGACCTCCTGGAACTGGGCTCAGCTGCATCTCCAGCTGAGTCTACCCGAGACTGGAAGCAAGAGGCTGCATTCCACCACTCCTCAACTTCTGGATTCTGATTACACCCACCATCATACCCCTTTCACATTCCCAAAACAGGAGAAGTGGCACAGGAGCCACAAAGTGATCTTGGACAGGTACCACTGTTCACAGATCAACCAGGTGCACATCTAGTTTGTGCTGACAAAGATGCACACTGCAGACCTACTAGACTGGAGAATTTTGTCCACAATGTCTCTACACAGCACAACATAAAACATATCTTAGTATTTCATTCAATCTGGAATTCACATCTCACTCTATTGCAATTATGGAAGCCAATGAAAAGTCAGTGAGAGGGGTTCTACAAGAGTTGGTCCCAGCATTAAATACAAATACATATGAAAAACAAAAAGGGGACAATCTTTCAAGTAATTATTAGTGATGGTGACAGGCTCAACTTTTCTCCCTTCCTCATTAAATTCACCTCCCATTAACGCAAGAGAAAAGTGCAACTTTGCAGCACGTTTGTTCACATCAAGTGTTGACTCAAGAGCACATTTTGCAGCAAACAAAATATGGTCTCTAAAGTTGCAAAGTGCACAAGCTGAAGGCACAGAGTACAAACACACAGGGAAATAGATTCAAAATGCCAAGTAACAAAAAATGAAAGAGAAAAGAAAAATCTGGAATTTTAAACTCCCTGACAGAAGATACATTTACATGGGACCAACTCTTAAAAGGTGACCATTTTTAAACTAACAAACAAATACTGTAAAATAATGAAACTTTATTCTTATTAAGTAAAAGCTCCAGAAAATACCTTGAAGTTTAAAAACTAATACACTGACGTGTTAACTAGTTTTAAGAATGTCCTTAATATCAAAAAAAGAGTGCAAAAAAGATTCTTCCATTCTAACGCTTTTGGAAGCTGCTGATTTCGCTGCCCATTTCCACTTTGAAAGGATCGTTATTTCAAGGTGCATTCCTCACAGAAAAAAATCACAGAACATGAACTTGTCGATAGGCTAGACCAAGAAAACATGTCTTTCAAAGTCATCCCAAATGTAGCAGCAACTGACATTTTATGATATAAAGAAGAAAGTCCAAAACTCTTCTTTGAGGCATAGCTCGTGTCAGAGCTCGAGTATCAGCAGTTGCCAAAGGAGGCTCCGGATACCACCTGCGCTCCTCCAGTGTCTGTTCTGGCTAGGAATAGAAGCCGATCCTGTATATTCACTATCTGTACCCCCTGGAGCTTGCACAAGTTGATGAGCCATCTGAAATTACATTAAAAGTTCAAGAAATTCTCTTGTATTAAAACTTCTACCTTAAGTCCTTTACCCTCCTTCCCCCAACAGCCCAAAACCCAGCACTGACTGCAAAACACCAACAGTGTAAGCAGAAGTTGGTATAATATAGAAGCATCCATTCATTCATTTCAGGTTGTAATAACAGTTCATCATAAAACAGTTTTGACATTTTATGACAGGAAATTAAGCAAACAGATGTAGGCAAAGGAGAAAACTTGGTGAAAAGAATGCAATAAAATGAACTGGAAGCAACTACAGATATTAATCCCCAGTCTCCAAGGTTATTTAATGACAATCAGGACCTTGTACTTCAATCCCAACCTGGAATGTATAGGACTAGATTCTCCCCTGGACAAGTATTTAGTCAGCACAAAAGATGGGACTTTCACTACATCCAGATAGCTATATGTGGAGATATATCCTCCTGACACCTCGCCACCCCGAGAAGCCAGAAGCCCACCACTGCCTGTATGCTCAGCCTCTCAGGGACTGCAGCACACTGGAAGGGAAGGTTAGATGCATACTTACTGTAAGTTAACTCTTCTCCAGCTCTCTTGCGTGACTGGTCACCTCTAGGAAAGAGAGGGAAGAAAGGTATTTTCATGGTAATGTAAACTAATTGAAGATGCTCCTACTTACACTGGGGGGGTTGGATTAGACCTTTAATGGTTCCTACCAACCCAAACCATTCAATGATTTTTAAAAAGGGAAATTCGTATGAAATATCTCAGCACAACCATCAACTTTGATAAACTTCAGAATCAAAATTCAAACATAGCAGCAATAACACATGACTACAGGATTCTCAATTCACTAGAACAGAAGCATAAGCTATATTTTTTTGATTTAATTAGCTCATCCTTCCATTAAAGTATGTTTGATTTTATAGGATAATTTTGTACAAAATCAAGATGAGGAAAATTGCTCGTATGCAGGGTGGTCTTAAGTCATGCATAAAATCGTTTTCCTTGCTTCAAACTCCTAAAAGGAAATTCATAGAACTACGTGAAAAACTCTGCATCTATCACTATAAAAAGGTAAGATGTTGCTGAAAACCCAACAGACTCTAAGCAAGTCTGAGCTGACAGCACTCCCTCTTCAAGGGGAAAATTTAAATTAGTAACTATAAAGTTGTATAAACACTGGTTGACATTACTGGTCCTGAAAACCCAAAGTCGAATTCCCATCTATTTTGAAAACATGGTTTCTTTCCTTTTATTCTTATGCACACAAACTCTCAAAAGCTGGAAAATACCTATCATCCTTGTGGTGACAGATATGCTATTGATGCTGTTAAAGAAGAGAAATTCTAATATATTTTCATCACAGTGGTTATAATTTCACATTTATCTGCTGGAAGTTGGCAGAAATTATACCACCCAGATATGTATCTGCTGGAGGGATGGTACTGCCCGGCACAAGCAATCCAGGAGGTTCCTTGATTGTGTGGGAGACAACTTTCTTCTGCAAGTAATAGAGGAGCCGACAAGGAGAGGTGCCATGCTTGACCTCGTGCTCACCAACAGGGAAGAGTTGGTAGGAAATGTGATGCTCCAGGGCAGCCTTGGTTGCAGCGATCATGAGATGGTCGAATTCAAGTTCCTCAGAACAGTGAGAAGAGTGTGCAGCAAGCTCACTGCCCTGGACTTCAAGAGAGCAGATTTGGCCTCTTCAGGAACCTGCTTAATAAGGTTCCATGGGATATCGCCCTGGAGGGCAGGGGGACCCAAGGCTGTTGGTTGATATTCAAGGATCTCCTACTACAAACTCAGGAGTGTTGCATCCCAACTAGAAGGAAGTGCAGCAGGA